>PVKC010050395.1:0-10583 GCA_004027635.1 Crocidura indochinensis
CACATCACAAAGACTGAGAACAATCAGTGCTGGCGGGGATGTGGAGAGAAAGGAACTCTTATCCATTGCTGGTGGGAATGCTTTCTAGTCCAACCTCTATGGAAAGCGATATGGAGATTTCTCCAAAATCTGGAAATTGAACTCCCATTTGACCCAGCTATTCCACACCAGGGATATACCCTAAGAACACAAAAATTCAATACAAAAACCTCTTCATCACACCTATATTTATCGCAGCACTATTCACAATAGCCAGGCTCTGGAAACAACCAAGATGCCCTTCAACAGATGAATGGCTAAGGAAACTGTGGTACATATACACAATGGAATATTATGGAACTGTCAGGAGAGATGAAATCATGAAGTTTTCCTATACATGGATGTACGTGGAATCTACCATGCTGAGTGAAATAGGTCAGAGGGAGAGAGAGAGAGAGACATAGAATAGTCTCACTCATCTATGGATTTTAAAGAAAATAAAAGTCATTTTAGCAACAATCAACAGAGACAATGAGAGGGGTGCTGAAACTTCCAGCTGACTTCATGAAGCTCACCACAAAGAGTGGTGAGTGCAGTTATAGAAATAACTACACAGAGAACTACCATAAGCATGTGAATGAATGAGGGAACTGGAAAGCCTGTCTAGTGTACAGGTGGGGGTGGGGTGGAGGGAGGGAGACTCGGGACATTGGTGGTGGGAATGTTGTACTGGTGAAGGGGTGTTCTTTACATGACCGAAACCTAATCACAATCATATATGTAATCAAAATGTTTAAATAAAATAAAAGAAAATGAAGCCATGAAATTTTCCTATACATGAACATGTAAACAATTATTCTGAGAGAAATGAGTGAAACAAGTCAGAGGAAGAGAGATAAACACCAAATAGTCTCACTCATTTATGAGATTTAAGAAAAATAAAAGACATTATTGTAATAACACCCAAAGACAGTAGAGATGAGAGCTGGAAGGAGAGGCCACAATTTGAAGCTTAGCACAAAGAGTGGTGAGTGCAGTTTGAGAAATAACTACACTGAAAACCATCATGACAATGGTGGTGAGAGTAGTAGTATGCCTGTCTTGAATACAGGCAGGGGGCTGAGAGTAGGGAGGAAGGGGACTTGATAGTGGAAAGATTGCACTGGTGAAAGAGGTGTGTTCTTTTTTTTTTTTAATAACTGAAACCCAACTACAAAACATCTTTGTAATTGTGTATTTAAATAAAGATATATAAAAAAATGTTTCCAACCAATGAGTAACAAAGCATATATTGAGTGGGATGGCATCCAATTAATCTGACAAAAGAATACTTTTACATAGTTTTGCTTAAGCATTTTATGCCAATTATCTTCTAAGTTGTTAGCTCACTCATTCACTCATTTGCTTATTGATTAAATATAAATTGATCAATTTTTTATTATTATTGTGAGGTCACAACTGGCAGTGCTAACTGGTAGGGTTGATGTGGGTGCATACATGGCATGACTCTGGACCCCTGTGGAGACTGTCTCAAACAAGACTATAGTAGCTTCTTTAGCTTCATTGATCACCTAATAACTCATTTTAAGGAATTGAAAAAATCTTTATTGCAGGGGCAGAAGTGACAGCATAGTGTATTATTTGCCTTGCACGCAATGGTCCTGGATTCCATCCCCAGCATCTGCCAAGCCTGCCAGGAGTAAATTCATCAATTTTAAGTGTATAGTTTCTTTTTTCTTTTTGTCTTTTTTTTTTGCTTGGTTTTTGGTCATACTCGGTGATCTATAGGTTCCTGGCTTGGGGACCATATGGGTCTCGGGGGGATCTAACAGTCGTTTGTCGTAGGCTAGCGTGTGCCCTGCACCACTGGTCTGGCCCCAAGTGTATAGTTTCTTAATAATAACTATGAAAAGGAGAAATAAAACAAAAATAAACATATATTCAGCCTTATAAATCCTCATTTAGCTATTTATAGTGAAAAGAGAAGTTATATATTAAATACAATTATGATTAAAGAGTTTTTGTCCACAAATAAGTATGAAATTGTTTTATTTTTGTTCACATATCTTTGGGAATGGGGGATTAAACACCACACCTGTATTTAAATAATATTTGACTAGCAGAGAAGAGATTGAGAGAAAAGCCCTCCAGGTAAAGAAAATAAAAATCAACAAAGGATGATATGGGAAGGCAGTAGGAAATCGTGTAATGAATGGAATCTCTAACATCATAAAACAGATATAACACTGTTGGGGTTGGGGGCAAACTTAAATGCTTTAAGTAATATTCTATTTTTTGTTTTGTTTTCAGCACGCAATGGGAAATGACTGAACTTTTTGAACAGCAGAAGCTTTAAACTAAATGACAAAGAGAGATAACCATTACTAGGAATAGTGAGCTCAAAGCTAAAAAAATTTGGGTAATTATGTACATGTGAATGAATAAGTTGTGATGAATCTTTCTAGGCATGTTCTTATCGTAGGTGGAGGTTTAATGCCAGAATTCACAGGAATACATAGATATTAAAGTCAGTGCCACTAACCTGAATGTCAGTGTTGAAACCAATTAATTAAGGTTCGTAAACAACAGAGCAAATTTAGGCGTAAAAGATGAGAATATTTAAAATAAAACCTTAATGTGGGAGGAGGCCAAAATAATAATGTATATTAAAATGGAGGAGACACATATACTCAAGAGAAATTGCAGTGTTAGAAAGAGAAACAAAAAAAATAAGTAATGTCATCTTATTAAGGTAAGAAAAAAGAAAGTGATGGAAATCAAGCTAATTGTTTCAAATGCCAGCAGAGATCAAGATGGAGATATATTTTAGTTGGCATTTCTAGGCATGTGTATGTAGGATTAAATGACTTAGAATAAATTCCTAATGCTTTGGCAAGAAGAGAGGTTCATGTGAACCTCACTATGCATAGGTATGAGTTGAGTAGTTTTCTGGTCATAGTCATTTGTTTTTTTTTTTTATTCCATTAGGTATTTTTTTAATAATATCTTTTTATTTAAACACCTTGGTTACAAACATGATTGTGGTTGGGCTTCAGTCATTTAAGAGGACACTTAGGAATGTTTTACTTAAACGTTAGTAGTGAAGATTATATTATCTGCAAATAAAAAGGAGGGAAGTTGGAAGACATTGAATATCCTTTGTTAATAAAATGTCACTATTTTAGGAGAGTTATTTTCAATCACTTTCATATTATATTATAAATATGATTAAATAGAAAGAAGTAAAATTAGATATTCTTAAATAAATTAAAGCTAATCGAATATTTTACAACAGTGATATAAAATTAAGTAGATTTTTTTACTTACAATAAAACTATTATTTTAAAAACTCCCAGTTATTATGATTTAAAAATGACTATTTTTCTGATTTTCAAAATGAATTCTCCCTTACTTGAGTCTTCTAAGTTAAAACTTAGAAGAAAAGATTCTCCCCCTTGACACTCCCGAGTACTTTCCTGTTTTTGCATTTGTTCCACTGGCAAAATAACAAGAAACCTAAAAAAAAGATGATTTAAAGAGATAGAAATTTTTCCTCTGTCCAAATAGACTACAATTAGGAAGTCAAGGTCAGGTGTGCCAAATGCATGGTGTCAGAAAATAGGATCTCTCTATTTTGTTTCTTTATTCATATACTTTCTGTTATCAAGATCACTTGATAGTTCCCTGGGCCGCTCAAGCATTACAAACAAGAAGAGGAAATGGGGAAATCTAAGACTTCTTTTCTTTTTAAGAAATATTCTGAGATATTCTGCTGCATTTTCTTGGCTGGCACCTGGACACATGACCACAACTGACTACAAAAGAAGTTGAAAAATGTCATTTGGGGGGGGACGAGAGAATCACTTTTTAAAACTGCAGTAGGAATCATTGTTGTTTCTAACACAAAATACTTTCATTGATTCTCAATAATGACGAATCAATTTAATCCCTTTGTTTTGTGTTAAAATTCTTCAGAACACAAACTAACCACATTTTTGCAAATTTATTTTCTATTGCTTTCACATAGACAGTGCATTCAATAACATTAAAACATATTAAACTAGATAACATACCTTTGTTTTCCACTTCACCTACTTTTCTTTGTATTATTCACCTAGAGTCATATTTTTGGCTCATTTTTTTTGTTTTTGTTTTTGTTTGTTTTTTTGGCCATACCTGGTGACACTCAGTGGTTACTCCTGGTCATGTGCTCAGAAATCTCTTCTAGCTTGGGGGATGATATGGGATGCAGGGGATCAAACCATGGTCTCTTCTAGGCTAGTGCCTGCAAGGCAGACATTTTACTGCTTGCGCCGTTTGTTGGACTTCTCATTTTTTTTTAAATAGAAACTTAATTTACCTAATAAGGCCAATAACAAGTATCACATCATTATAGCTATGTTGCCAGGGATAGAGAATACAAAGGATAAAGCATTTGCCTTGTATTTGGTTGGCCCGGTTTGACCCCCCGCCCCCCACAATATGGTCCTCTGAGCATCAGTAGGATTAATTCATGAGTTTAGAGCCAGGAGTATTTTCTGACCATCTTCCAGTGTGGCCCCAAAACAAGAAAGAGGAGGAGGAGGAGGAAGAAGAAGAAGAAGAAGAAGAAGAAGAAGAAGAAGAAGAAGAAGAAGAAGAAGAAGAAGAGAAGAAGAAGAAAAGAAAAAACCTCTCACTTAGTTCCTACTTCTTTTTTAAAAAGTAATATCTTTAAACACCTTGATTACAAATATGATTGTAGTTGGATTTCAGTCATATAAAGAACACTTCCCCTTCACCAGTGCAACATTCCCATCACCAATGTACCAAATCTCCCTCCTCTCCACCCCTCCCCCACCTGTTACTCTAGACAGCTTTCTACTTCCCTCATTCATTCCCATTATTATAATAGTTCTCAATATAGTTATTTCTCTAACTGCACACATCACTCTTTGTGGTGAGATTCATGTCATGAGCTGAACCTTTCAGCCCTCCTCTATTTTGTCTCTGGGAAGTATTGTACAAGTGTCTTTTATTTTTCTTAAAACCCATAGATGAGTGAAACTATTCTGCATCTATTTTTCTCCCTCTGACTTATTTCACTCAGCATAATAGATTCCATGTCTATCCATGTATAGGAAAATTTTATGACCTCATCTCTCCTGATGGCTGCATAATATTCCATTGTGTATATGTACCACAGTTTCTTTATCCTGTCATCTATTGAAGGACAACTTGGTTATTTCCAGAGTCTGGCTACTGTAAATAGTGCTGCAATTTATATAGGTGTGAGGAAGGGATTTTTGTTTTGTATTTTTGTGTTCCTAGGGCATATTCCTAGGAGCAGAATAGCTGGATTGCATGGGAGCTCAATTTTCAGTTTTTGGAGGAATCTCCATATTGCTTTCCATAAAGGTTGAACTAGAAGGCATTCCCACAGCCCAAAAAACTCCGGTTACTCCTGACTGCGCACTCAGAAATTGCTTCTGGCTTGGGAGATTATCTGGGATCGAATCTAGGTCTGTCCTGGGTCAGCTGCGTGCAAGGCAAATGCTGTACTCTTAAACAGCATAGAAATTTTTTCCCTTAGTTTCTCAAAATCATTGAAATGCATTGTAATCCAACATTAGAACATCACATTACTCCTATAAGACTGACTTGCTTTGAAAGGAACAAGAATAATACATTCCTGGCAAGTAAGATACCATGATCACAAAGGTGGTTTTTCCCAGGGTGAGGCTTATCCATTGCACTCCGGATGTACCGACCCCTGTGATTTCCCCAAATGTGGGAAATTCGACTGCAATTTGTAGTAGTGGGTGATTTCATTTGTGCTCTCCCCTGATTTGGTTGTCTGAATAAACGCTAATTTCTTTTATTTAAAAAATTTTATTTGTGGGCCGGGCCGTGGCGCTGGAGGTAAGGTGCCTGATTTGCCTGCGCTAGCCTAGGACGGACGGCGGTACTATCCCCCGGTTTCCCATATGGTCCCCCAAGCCAGGAGCGACTTCTGAGCGCATAGCCAGGAGTAACCCCTGAGCGTCACCGGGTGTGGCCCATAAACAAAAAAACAAAAACAAAAACAATACAAAAATTTGTGAAATAAATGGAATAAAATCAAAGCTATTTTAATCCCTGCCCATTCTCTAATATCTAATCTCCTTTCTTAAAGGGAAACTGTCATTAATTTTTATATTTTCTAATTATCTTTACTTATTAGAAGTAGATTAGGGGAATTATTTTGACTTTCTGATACAAATAGTAAAATATCTACTTAATTATGCTCCCACCTTCTGAATATAGTTACCAACATTACTCTGAAGACTTCAAATTATGTACTAAAAACTGTTTTCCTCATTGTAGCAAAACTGTTGTTTGTTTCATTTTGTTTTGGGGTCACACCCAATGATGCTCTGGGGTTATTCCTGGTTTTACTCTCAGGAATCACTTCTGGCAGGATTGAGGGGACCATCTGGGATGCTGAGGATTGAAATCTGGTTGGCCATGTTCAAGGCAAGAACCCTGCCCACTTTACTATTTCTCCAGTCCACATATATACAAGTTACTCACTCTCCACATTCCTTTAGGGTTTTTGTTTGTTTGTTTATTTATTTTTTTTAATTCTTGTAAAACATGGGGATGGAGTAGGAATGGTGCTTGCCTTGCACCTGGCTGACTGGGGTCAATTCCTGGCACCTCATATGGTCCCTGTAAATCCTGCTAGAAATGATCCCTGAGCTTAAAGCTAGGAGTAAGCCCCCCCCCCCACACACACAAAGCATGTAGAAATACATGGAATAATAATGGTAGGGAAAGAATACACTCCAGAATCGGAGTAAAGAATGTTGGCTTCCCTGGTACCACTGACTCCTTGAGAGTGGTAAACAGCAGGAAGATGCCACAAACTCTGACATAATTATAGTCAGCAAATCACGTAGGTGTGCTTCCTGAACTGTCTGCCACATATTGTTCAGGCTAATCAGAGCTGCTGAGCAAATGGATTGACATGAATAGTTATATCATTAATGTGCACATCACTTAAGAGGCTGGGATGTCTTCTGATTTACTTACTTCTGATTAACTTCTCAAGCTCATCTAGTCTCCAGTCCATCTATTACAATATTTTCCAAATACTGTGTATTCCAAGTCCAGGTGAGGCTGTTTGCCATAGGTGATGAAGAACTGAGAGCCATTGGCATTTGGGCCATTATTAACCATAGATACAACACCTCTGACATTTTGCTTTAGATATTCACTGTATTCATCCTCAAACTTCCTGCTTCAAATACTATTACTTCCTCTTCCAGTGCCTGTTGGGTCTCCTGTTTGAACCTTGAAACCCTACATTTTTTTTTTTATGAAATATACAGCCAGTATAGTAATTGCTGGCACAAAGAACCAAGAAATTCTCACTAACTTTGGGTATCCTATCACAGAAGACTTCAATTTTAAGATGCAATGTCAAGGACATTTTTCTTCTTGATGATTTCAGCAAATACTGTTATTTATCTTCTCATGGTATTCTAGATACGGTTGAAATCTAGTCTCTTAAACATCACCCATCCTTGCTCAGCCCCACCGGAGCGAGGATAGCCATTGTCACACCAACACCCAAGCCTCCTTTCGTTTTTGACTATTTCCCCAAAGCCTACCAGGAGTATGGACAGAAAGTTGGCAGTATCAGTAACTATGCTCTGGCACAGCTGAGAAGAAAGACAGAAAGATCTTAGCTTTTTATGAAACTGTTAAAAAGTGTCACCAGCCCAGGACAAAGGTAGATACACTCATGCATCATCTCAATTATTCTTACTCCTTGTTTTCTGTCACTTAAAATTGAACAATTTTCTATCTGATAGATTATTTAGCCAACTTTAAGCCATGACTCTTGACTTCTTGTTATGTAAAATGAGGCGAAAAAGGAACTAATATTACTCTCCTACATTCTCCTCTGCCAATTTCTCTCAGCTATATCATTATTTTGCTATCAGAGTTTATAACTCCTACATGCTGTTCTATTACGGTAATTAATTCTCCTAGGATTTGCCTTCAGAGTTAATCTAAAATTTGATAAATAATGAACAGCAATATAATTATGTAAATATCAGTCACAATTAGAACCTCATTTCATGATTGAACTGAGAGACAAAAATATAATTATAAGCCACAAAACTTGTATAGCTCAAAGAAGAATCTGTAATTATAGTCAAACATAGTCTTACAGTTCACTAAACCCTGTTTCATTTGGTTTATTTCATATTTGGACCATTATTTTCTTTTGTATGTTTTTTTCCCTGAGGTTTTTAATCTTTAGTTTTCTTGTTATTAAAAAAATCCTTTATCACTTCACTAATTTTAAGCCAGTTTCTTAATCAACTTCTTCATGTGATGTGATATATTTATTGAAAATGATTTACAAATTTATGGATAGAGATATATAAGTTCATTCTACTAAGATTAGCATATGATGTTGCCTTTTTTTCATCCGACATTTAGGAATTTTTTTGGTGTGTGTCAGTTAGGAATTTTTTTCTGGAATTACTTTATCAAAAAACACTTCAAAATTAAATGAATTTGCATATAAAACTTCAAAAGTTTTTCTAATTTTTATAAATATTCTTGTATGAATTATACATCCCTGATCTCTGATTTTTTATTTTAAGATAGTAACATTTATTTTCTCTTTTAATAATTATTTGTTTTGGTCTTACTTGGAGATTTGTCTTTGTGCTACAGATTTTTCTTTGTCTTAGGTTTATGGACTTGTGATGTAAAATTTTATTGTAATAAGATAGTTTTAATGTAAAGTTGGTGAAATCAACAACTCTTCTTTTTGTGAACCTGTGTTTTACAATCCAGCTGCAATTAAAAGTTACCTCTTTCAGGTTAAGTACTGATATTTTAGTGACTTATCACATAAATATTCAATGTAGCCATCGGATATATATGAGAAAGAATGGCATGAAAAGAGTGAGAAGCCTAAATTTTCACATGCT
Organism: Crocidura indochinensis; assembly: GCA_004027635.1. NCBI lineage: Eukaryota > Metazoa > Chordata > Mammalia > Eulipotyphla > Soricidae > Crocidura > Crocidura indochinensis. The sequence continues at coordinate 8,955 of PVKC010050395.1, forward strand.
TAAGATGAAATGAATACTTAGAAAGGTAAAAATAAAAAGAAATCATTTGTAGAAAGGACATGGAAAGGCAGCAATGTTAACTAATAATTAGTATAGGAAATTTAATTTCATCTTATAATTTTTAATGTAGCCTACTATATACATTTGGTAGAATTAAAGTCATGATAAGAAGATAGTAATATACTTTTTAAAGAAATTGAACCAAGTTTTTAAGAAAAAAGTATATGTACACCAAATTACAGGGAGAATAGAACTAAGTCATTGACAAGAAATTACAGTAGAACTGAGAGCTATAAAAAACATATAGATTTCTTATATGGATTAATATAAAAACATTAAAAACATCTGAAAAATAGAAGAAGGCAATAATATTAAGAATAAAAAGGAGCTTTAACATTATCACACAGTAAAGAAAGATTATCTGCAAAAGAAAATGACAATTGGAACAGACCTCTGAATAAAATTAATGTCAAAAGGGATCTAAAGTTGCTGATATAAAATTTTATGCTGATGTAAAGTAAAATTTAAAAATTAATTTATTACAGGGACATTTCTAGGCATTTGAAGATGAAAAGTATATCAGTTAAAGATTTTTCACTAGCAGAAATATAGAGCACAGGAAAGTGTGAGATATAAAGAGAATCCAAATCCCAAAATTAATTATATTTTTAATTTGTTTTAAATTTTTATTTATCAAATATTTTAAAAATTATTTATTAAATATTGGGCCACCCTGGCATAGCTCAGGGGCTACTCCGGGCTCTGCACTCAAAAATCATTCCTTATAGAATTGTGGGAACATGGGATGTTGGGGTTTGAACCTACTTCAGCCTGTGCAAGGTAAACGCTCTCCCTGCTGTGCTGTTGCTCTGGCTTCCCAAAACTAATTTTTTTTTTTGGTTTGTTTTTGTTTTGGGGCCACACCCGGTGACACTCAATGGTTACTCCTGGCGATGTGCTCAGAATCGCTCCTGACTTGGAGACCATATTGGAAGTCAGGGATCTAATCGCTTTTCATTCTAGGTCAGCCTCATGCAAGGCAAACTCCCTACCACTGGGCCACTGCTCCGGCCCTCCAAAACTAAGTTTTAACTCAATAATTACATTGAATATTAACCATAAAATGAAACAATTATTTTGGAATTTTGAAAAATTATAAAACTAAAATTATAGACAAGAATAAATTACATTTCAATCAGAATGCTCTTGTTTAAGTATATTATTATTTAAGTATATTTGGAGAACAGAAATTTGAGACTTTTACTTGTTTAATATAAAATATATTTGTATAATTTAGGATAATTGATTTATTATACATAATTTTAGATTTTCATATCTTATAATAATAATTGTACATCTTTGCCAACCTTTTTCTATTTCTATTTCCCCACCCATTTCATTTTCTTTTGGCCATTAGCAGTTATTTTATAATAAATTTCCATGAGTTTCTTTGCTTTATAAAGATTTCAGCTAGCTTAATATCTAGATTTATTTATTTGTGATGACCCTCCTCCTCCTCCTCCTCTGCCTCCTCTTCCACCTCATTCTTCTTCTTCTTCTTCTTCTTCTTCTTCTTCTTCTTCTTCTTCTTCTTCTTCTTCTTCTTCTTCTTCTTCTTCTTCTTCTTCT
>PVKC010050396.1:0-10567 GCA_004027635.1 Crocidura indochinensis
AAAGGATATGAAAGTAGTTCTTAGTTGTGTCAGATAAAATTCAGTTTTCTAATTTCTAAGAGAATAAGAATGAGAATGACAGAGAAAGCCTCAGATTCCTTCCCCTGGCCAGCTGCTGTGAACAGTCCCATTTTTAAATAGCCCTATTTTATATTTTAATGTTCCTGAGAATTTCTGGATTTTTTCTGATAAATAAGAAGTTAACAAATCTCCAAATCCATAGAATTCTGCCTTAGAGCTTAAACTCATTGAGAGAAAGATGAGGTACCAGTATTGCCTAAAGTCAGAGGCCAGAAGCAATAGCACAGCTGTGGGCGTTTACTTTGCACTAGGTCAACCCTGCACTGACCCTGGTTCTCCCTAAGGCCCCCAGCCTAACTGGAGTGATTTCTGAGCACATAGCCAGAAGTAACTGTCACCTGGGTGCGGCCCCAAAATCAATAAAATAAAATAAAATATTTAATAATAAATAAAATAAAATAAAAAATAAAATAAATAAAATTAAATAATAAAATAAAGCAAAGCAAAACAAATGGCTAAACACAAAGGACTCAGATCAACCAGGCCACTGTGTAGGCTCCTTGCATTCTTTGTAGATTTTTATCAGTTGATATGTAATAAAAAGAACCATATAAACTTGCACAAAGACTGACTTTTCCTATACCCCCAACCCCCTACTAATCTCTCCACTCCACCCCACTCTACTCAGACAAGCCATATTTAACATAGTCCTATTTTAAATACCTCCATAAGTGGGGAGTTCCTTCTCCTTTCTCCTCTACTTCCCAATAAACTTTTTTACCTTCTAACTGAGAATCTGAGCATCTTTGTTACTTAATATTATTAATCTTGAAAATATTGAAGAACCTGGGAACCATGGATCAACATGGAGACCCACTATCATCACATCTGCAGAGGAAGGTAACTAATGGAGAGATAATATAAGAGAAAGAGCAGATTTACAATAACCTTAAAAATAAGTACTCATTTGATTTAGACATGATGACCTGGAAGTGACTTAAGACACACAAGTAAATAGCTATGGTATGGGGTCTTTAGTCTGAGTTAAAGACTAAGTTTTGGTTAGATTTCACAATCATTTATAGCTATACAATGATGAAGCCATGAGTACTGGTGAGATAGCACACGGAGAATAAAGAGGAATAGGAAGAGATTTCTGGGAAGCAGCTTTTCATAGCTCAGCAACAAAAAAAAAACAAGTCATAGAAGGAATCTGAGACTGTAGAGAGAGAGATGAAGGAAATCAGAGAGAAAGTTAAACTCAGTGCTAAGAAAGAAAAGTTTTAAGTTGTGGAGAGAAGTAAAATGTTATAGAGCAGTTAAGTACTGAAAAGCTGAAAGTTTTAAAGACAACATTAAAATTATATTATCTTTGGCTACAAACACAGGTGGAACTATTTCAATGATAGACAGGGCAAGTTCCAAATTAAATAGGACTGAATAATAAATGAGACTTGAAACCACTAAGGTATTCACTGTAAGTCATACCTTATAGCCTTATTTTAATTGTGTCAAGAAAGCACTTCATATATTTCCTTTTTCTTTGATTTATGCCCCATTTTATATGTGTGCATATGTACGTGTATATGTATACTTATATGTGTACCCATGTATACATTAGTGTGCATATTTGTGCACACTGAAGTACAAACATATTTTACCCTGCATACTTAGAATTATTTGCAAAAGAATCAGAAACAAATATAGACACTACAATTAGACACATGAACTTTGGGAACCTCTAAATCCAAATTGGCAGTAGTGATACTCTATTATTTTTTCTTATTCTTATCTCCTATCTCAAGTAATATCCAACCCTGTTTTTGCTCTGTAATGTCTTTTTCATAAACTGGATGTTTTTCTTTGCCCACATTTATTTTCCTCTTTTATATCTATATTTTCTTTCCTCCTCCACTTTGCTCCTGAGCAGTCTGCCTTCAACAGCTGGCATTTATAGAGCTATAAGTTTCCAGAACTTCTCCAGGAGCTCTGTATGCATGAGCATGCCAAATCAAGCCCATAAGCTATTCTGCAAATAATTTCAAGTAAATTTCATTTGTAATGACCTAAAGTTGCATTTCTATGCTTAGAAAAAAACTTTATCTTCTCCCAGACTCACAAGGTTCCTCTCTTTTCACAATGTTAATATTGCATTTTATCAATATAATTAGCATACATGTAGAATTTATGACACAATAAGTATATCTGATTAAAACAAACTGAATCACGTTCAAGCAGCATTAAAGCACAACATACTTTTCTGTCGAAAACCCCTTGTTCTTCTTATTGTGTCTTTGGGTTTCCGAATTCCCTCTAACCACAATATGGGCTGTTTGGGCTTCTATTATCTATTTTGGCATTTCACACATGGAACACCTGCATGAGATAGGTTCCTTGTTCTACAAACAGCTTGCAGGATAAGAATTTATTGTTGAGTGCGTCTTATTCATGCTGTTTAAATGAAAGGAAGAGCTCCACTAATGGTCTCTTCTGTTTAGTAACGAATATTTTATAGTTTCATCTAATTTTCCCTTTACCCCATCTGTTTAAGTGGCTTTATTCCTCTCAAGTTGAAATTTTCGAAGCTCTTTACTAATCTTATGTCTGAAGGTGTTGGTGTATTATTTTTCCTACCACATTTTCCCCCAACTGTTAGGATTTATTTTTTTATTTTCAGAAGCCTTATTTTAGACCTTAGTTTTTTATAACAATTTTAACCTAAAAACATTAAAAAAAAAACTAAACAGAAGTATAAAGGAGGAAGAGTTGATCAAATAGTAATTGACATGGAGAGCAGAGAAGCAGCCACTCTGGAAGGAAAAATAGTCTAAATGACCTCCTTCACTATGGTTTTATTAAACAGATGGATCAATAACATCCCACAAACTTTTGACTTTTATAAATCATCTCACAATATCTCACAGTACTGCTAAATATCTTTGTTTCTTCCACAATGCTGCACAGTCTTTATTCTTATAAACCATAGACTCAGAAGTATTCTGTATTTAGGAGAAAAAGGGAAATTAAATGTAACAGGGCAGGGACCTTGAACATGATTTGACGGCAAAAAGCCTTAGAAGCTTAAGGTAGAGAATCTGATTCCCATGTGACAAGTGTGATCCTGGCAACTATTGCCTGGGTTTTGATACTTCCAAAGATATGTGTATAAGAGCACAGCAACTGAATGTGTGTGCAGTGTAGTGTGGTCCTGAGTGCAAACCTTGCTGATTTCTAATATTGGAATGTGCTGTAATACAACATTAAATGCACCCCCTACTGAGGATATGTGCAAACACTAGTAGTGATCCCTGATGAGAATGACAACTAAGTACAAGCAAATCAAGTTAATGCACAACTCAAGTCATTTTAACAATAGCAACAAAGAGAGGAAAAGGGAGAAAAAAAAGATGGGAGGGAAAGAAGCATGGTAAAAATGATTATATAAATATATATCTATATACCAATATATAAAGAAATGCAAATAACCCACCTTAATATATGGATATCGATATGTATCACATAGCTATATTGCATACATACATATGCATAGAAATCTATATCTATGTGACATGATATATATCTATAGGATATATATTGATATCTATACATCAAGGCAACAAAGAGGGAAAAAGAAGGGAATATATCCATCTATCTCCCCTGCTATCTGTATCCATATATCAAGGTAGGCTATTTGTGTTTCTTCATATTCCAAAGAATAACAGGGTAGAAATATTTCATTCTTCCCTTTTATACAACTGCTCTAATTCTTATTTTCACATTGATAAATTTCCTCAAAGTCCATAGGTTTGAACATCACATTTGAAAGTTTATTGTCTTAGCTTTCAAGTCACTTTGGTGGAGAGAGAAATTGGGTGTGGTGAATGGGTGGATGGAATATAAGAAGCTTTATTTGTAATGTATTGTAGATTTCAGTGATATAAATGTTTCCTCTGAGGCAAAAATTATCTCCCAACAATTTATGTATTGGATCCCATAATTTCTTACAATTTAACAATTGACTCTTATTAACTACACATTCTTAGTTATCTCTAGCACACAACTGAAAGATCCTCAGATGTAAAACTCAGAGGGTAATACTCCCTCCCCCAAACTAGTTATTTGCATCAATCAAGGAAAATTCTAAGTAAGCATCCAAACTGATGTGACTTACACCTGTGAGACTTCTGTTTTGCTTGCTTGTCCTGCTTTGTATTTTATCACTGATCTAATAACTTAAGTGAAGCCAATAAAGTTCCAAATAAGTTAATGGGAACTAAGTGTTAATAGAGATAACAGCTTGTTTCTGCATTCTTTCCTGTGCAAAATTAAGAATAATGGTCTGACAAGAATGCATGAATTCCAAATGCTGACTCTAGCATTCATGCCCAATCCACATGGGCTTTTAGTTTGTAAAATGGACAATTCTCAGATGTTACCTGGACTCTCCATCCAATTCAGAGGTAATTTTTAGTAGGGAGAAGGCAGTATCTTTTTCAGTTTATTTATTTATTTATTTATTTATTTATTTTTACTCAGAAGTTCTTTCCAGCTTTTTAAAGGCATATCATTTATTATTCCTGTAAAGTCCTACCCAGAACCAAGTCTGATCTACTAGCATTTATGAACCTTTTCACTTTTGTCCATGCCTGTGTTTCTTTACTTTTACTCCTAATTTTCCTCCCACCCGAAAGTACTCAATATAGTCCTTTGAAATTTTGCTGAAATTTATTATGTCAATAAGATTTTCATTCCCTATATTTTATTTTAATTCTTTTATTCTTGTTACATTAACTCCCCCTCCATCTTTCTTTCACTTTATGTATATCTAAGAATATATATGTATAGAATTATATAGTTTTATATTACATGTGATTTAGAAAATCTTTCTTCAACTTCATTGGTTTCCTCTTCACAAAATAAAAATGCTAGTCATTTGTATTTCTTGGATTAGCTTAAGAATTATGTAAGCTAAATGTGTGAAAGTCACCTTTAGTAACTGTTTGATAAATATAGTTTGGGGAGCCACACCCAGTGATGCTCAGGATTACTCCTGTCTATGTACTCAGAAATCGCTCCTGGCTTGGGAGACAATAATATGGGACACTGGTGGATCTAACCTCAGTTCATCCTAGATCAGCCACATGCAAGACAAACACCCTACTGTTGCACTACTCCTCCAGCCCGATAAAAGTAATTTTAAGTAGTAGTAAAAGTAACAAGTGATATTATATCAGAGTATACGTTATATAAAACCAAGTGACTGTGTTTTTACCATTTTTACATTCTTAATCTATCTAATGATAACAGACATCTATTAGATTTAATCCATATTTATTACTAATATGGATTATTATAATATTTGCTTAGTCATATTGTACAGTCTTTGACCTCTCAACCAAATAGTGTTTTTCTTCCTCCTTTATTCCCAAATCCCTTGAAGAATTTAACACACGCACAAGAGAGGTATGCCAAAATAATATTAATAAGTTTATATAGATGAAATGGTGTATATCTGTATGACTTTAATCTGTTGTAGTCTCATACAATTCATTTCTTCTTGTGTCATAGCCATTGTAATATCTAGATAGGAACATCCAGGACCAAAACACATGTGCTTTAAAAGTGTTGAATAGGTTTTTAGCACTCTGCAAGTTATTCATAACACAACATAAAAGTTAATGACTGCACTAAACTGTTTAAGCAAGAATCATGAGCAAATTCACAGCCAACCTATTACAGCTGAGGAAATGAAGCATGACTATTGCTTGTGAAAAGAAAGTTACTTTTCTGTTAAACTAAGTATACAGCAATGCTTGCAAGCAAATAAAAATGAGTCTGATAATTAAGAAGAAAATTTGAAGTTCAAATTCTGTTTTCTGGCGACTGTTTCCAATAAATGTTGAGATCCACCAAATCCTGAATATTGACTGTAATTAATATCATCCATAGTACTACTATTTCTGAATTAAAAGCTTGATTATAGGATGTAATTGTGAACTTTACATTACAATTCAATAGACTGCAAATCCTAGTATTTATGATATATGGCAATTAAACTAGATATTATTCCAATTAAACTAGAAAAGAAAAATGTTTTAAAGAAAACCTATAGAACTTATTAAAGAGTGAAATTCAATATTATTTCCACAATTATGAAAAATTGGGACTTGACAACAAACATCACCATTCTATTTATATCAGTTTACAACCCTTTACTACACTATTAATAGTGTATTGAATACTGGGACAAATTCTCACAAATTAAAAAAAGAAACTTTGAGACACACATGTTCAGACATAATCTAATGCTCATAAATAGGTGATTGAAGTGTACTTTAGCTGTATGTAAAATCAAGCTTTCATGGAATCAAAAGTATTGTGATGAACAATAAAGCTACTGCGTCTACTGAATGTCAGATACTATCCTAAAACCTCCTAAACATCTTGTGAGTTGGAGATGACTAGCATAATCTCCTTTCTGATTATGAATACATAGGTCCAGAAAGATAAAGTAAATATCACAATGTCATATAATCAATATGTGACAAAAAGTTGTCTCAATCAAGGTAATATGGATTCTCTAGGATTACAGACCTCAACATTAAGTACACTGTATCTTAATCATAAAGTAAAAAAAAATTGACAGAGCGATTACTGTATAGTTTTTCTTTGAAAACATTATTTTATTTATATACATAATAACTTCATGTTTTAGAATCAGATGAACATCAGAGAGGAAAGTCTACTTCAATAAACGACTAACTATAAGTGGTGATATTTAGATTTATCAAAGAAAAGTCAGGGACCTAGTTCAGATATAGAGCACTTGCCTTTCATGCGTGGATTGTTTCTTTTTAATATTTTATATATTCACTATTCATTATTTTATTTATTTAAATAAAATTCATCACATAGTTGATTGAGATTTGTTTTTAGGTAAGTGAAAGCAAAGTTATAGCAAAATGATGGAAAGAAAAAAATAAAATTAAAAAATAGAAAAAAATAAAATAATAGAAAAAATGAAAGGAAAAAGAAAAAGTATAATAGCAAGCTCATTTGTGAAAATTATTGTCTCACAAATGAATTAACAATGGCAAAAGTTTCAGTAAGCTCTTGTTATATGTACAGTCTGTAAAATAGTTTTTTTTATGGATAACAGCATCATATAAATGAAATAGTCCAGAAATTCAAAATTACAGCACTATGAATTTTAGGAGCATATACTCAACTGCAAGGCATCCTGGAAAAAGGCCCAGTTTGAACATGGAGACTACATTTGTGTGCGGGGTTCCAACTGCCAGGCTTTCCCAGAAGAAGCTGGATTGTTAGTTTTGTTAACTTAAGAATTTTATCTGGGGGCCCGGGAGATAGCTTGGAGGTAAGGCGCTTGCCTTTCATGCAAAAGGTCATCGATTCGAATCCCGGTGCCCCATATGGTCCCCCGTGCCTGCCAGGAGCAATTTCTGAGCATGGAGCCAGGAGTAACCCCTGAGCGCTGCCTGGTGTGACCCAAACAAAAGAATTTTATCTGGTTTAAGAGTCTCCCTCTATATCCATCTCACTATGCTCTATCCCTTAAGTCACCATATCACAGGATATCTTTTCCACTGTTGTACGAATAAAATTCATTCTATAACAATTATTTGCATTATTATGTTAGAAATATAGGAAATGTTATGTATTAAGTAATATACTGGGAACCATGCACAGAACAAAAAAAAGTGATTCCCTCTGTCAAAGTATTTTAATAATTCAGCGATTCTATTAGTTCTTATAAAACAATTTTGAAGGTCCAGAGATTTGAACAGGTAAGGCACTGACTTGTTTGTGGCCAACCGGGGCCGGAGAGATAGCATGGAGGTAAGGCGTCTGCCTTGCATGCAGAAGGATGGTGGTTCCTGGCATCCCATATGGTCCTGCCAAGAGCAATTTCTGAGCAGAGAGCCAAGCAGCCAGGCATAACCCCTGAGTGCTGCTGGGTGTGACCCAAAAACATATATGTATGTATATATATTTATGTATATGTATATTTATGTATGTATATATATATATATATATGTACATAGTTCCAGAGCACTGCCAGGAGAGATCCTGGAACACAGAGTCAGGATCAAACCTGAGGTGTGGTTAAAAAATTAATATTGCTCATATAGTAATACTACTAGTAGTAGTAATAATGCAGTATCAAAAGTGAAATTGCATATCCGAATTAAATACATCTCCTTTTCCTTTATGCATACTTAGTGAGTAAAATATTAAACATGAAATGCATCCTACATTTAAGAAGAAGAAGAACATTGGCAAGGGAATTGGAAAAAGTAAATTGTATGTATCATGAAAGTATAATGGTTCTGAGATTTTTGGTCTACACCTGGTGGTGCTCAGGGATTACTAGCTCTGTGTTCAAAAGATCACTCCTGGAGGGCAGGAGTAGCATATGGAATGCTGAGGATTGAACCTGGGTCAATTGTATATGCAAAGCAAATGTCCTGTCCACTCTACTATTAATTTAACCATACAATTGAAGAATAATGTAAGAGAAATGAATTTTGGACAAGTTATTCTCTATCATTATGAGCTAAAGGACATGTTCTACTTATTTCTTTAGAGTCAAGGAAAGTAATCAAGGAAGAAAGCAAGAGTCCAAAAAAATAATAAAGTGAAATAACAATGTCTCAAACAGGTGTAGAAGTTGAATCATTAAATACATATTAAAACAAAAAGGTAATAAAATTATATGAACACTACAACTGGAGATAAATAAATATTAAGACACAAAATTAAGAAATAAAGAACATACACTCAGAACCAGAGAGATTGTAAATCATTTAAGTTGTTTGCCCTACATGTATCTGACCCAGGTCTGATCTCGTCACCCCAAATGGGTTCCTACCTATGAGAAGTTAGTTATCCTCGAATGTATAGCCAGGAATAAGCTCTGAGAACCACAGGGTATAGTGATCCACCACCCAAACTACACAAACATGTAAATGAATGCACATACATACATATGGATGTGTATATGTTCATTATTCTACATTATTACTTTTGAAGATAACATCAGATACTATAATCTTTAAACTGAAATAGAATATAGGAACTAGAGCGATAATACAGCAGGTTAGGAGCATGTCTGAGAAGGGGCAATCCTGGGTTTAAGTATGATCTTTAATCTCGGGCCAGGAATGAGTCCTGAGCACTCTGGATATGTCCCCCCAAACAAAAAATTTATAACTAAAAATAATCTGTATTGATTATAAATCAAATATTTATTAAAATATCACCAATTTACTCATGGTAGGGTCTATTAAGAACAGATCCTAGAACAAAATTAAAAAAAAAAAAGCAAACAATTACCCAACTAGAGAAAATATGTAGAGTATATTTCTTCGGGGAAGTAAATGTGGTAGCCTATATCTATAATTCTCCAATAGTCAATTTAAAAATTAAGGCATCAGGGGCCAGAGTGATAGGGTCTTTGCCTTGCACTTGGCTTACCCAGGATAGACCTTGGTTCAATCCCCAGCATCCCATATGGTCCCCCAAGCCAGGAGCGACTTCTGAGTGCATATCTAGGAGTAACCCCTGAATGTCATTGGGTGTGGACCAAGACAAGAAACAAACAAAAAAAATTAAGGCATCAGGGCTAGAGAGATAATACACTGGGTATACTTTGTCTTGCTTGTTCAACCTGAGTTCCATACCCTGTAAACCATGTGATCACCTGAATCCACCAAGACTGTTCCCTAAGCATAGAGCCATAAAAAAGCCCTGAGCAACACAGGTTGTGTTCCTTTGCAAACAAACAAACAAACAAAAGGCCTAACCAACAAAACAAAATATTAGGCATCAAATGAATATTCGGAAACACTCTGGATATATAATCCCCTTGAGTAATCCCAGAACAAAAGCAAATACGAAATATGAAATATGAAGCTGCTCTTAGAACAATGCTTTTTATATCTTAAAACTGTACCTGAAAATCAAGAATATTATAATATAAATAATAATTTTATTTCAGTATTTATTTTATTAAAACATTTGAGATATTGTAGTGCTATGATCTGATATATATATGATGGGTAACAAAATTTTCAGTGGCTAACGTTTCAAAAATAAATGTAGTTTCATGATTAGTCAGACATAGATCAGAGAGTTTATATAATGGTATGGAAGAGTACAATATCCGGTGCTCAATAAAGCCCCCTGAGTAATGGGCACCCAATAGGGTCCCCTGAGAAATGTCAGGAATAATTATCTGAGTATAGAACCAGGAATAAAAGAAAATTCCTGGGGTCTGGGGAGATAGCATGTAGGTAATATGTTTCCCTTGCATGCAGAAGGACGGTGGTTTGAATCCCAGCATCCCATGTGGTCCCCCGAGCCTGCCAGGAGCAATTTCTGAGCGTAGAGCCAGGAGTACACCCTGAGCACTGCCTGTGTGACTCAACCACCCCCCCCCAAAAAAAACAAAAAGATGAAAGAAAGAAAGAAAGAAAGAAAGAAAGAAAGAAAAGAAAGAAAGAAAGAAAGAAAGAAAGAAAGA
>PVKC010050397.1:0-10588 GCA_004027635.1 Crocidura indochinensis
AGAAATATATTCACTTTGAATTTAAAAAAGATAATACAGACACACCAAAGTAGTGTAATTTCCTAAAATGAGAATCTACAGAATAAAAAGAAAGTCTTACCAAAGTCTTGATTGAAATTCAGACTGAGTCTACTAAAGCTTGAAGAATGACTCCATACAATCTAGCTAAACTTAGTAAAAAAGTTTTTCACTGCAGATAAAGAAATGGGTGAATCACACACACAAAAAAAGTACATCTTTGTCTCAAAAGTCAGTGCTTTTAATATAAGACAACTTTGTAATGGATTAACCTAAGTGGAATGACTAAAAGATTTGGGAAAAAACTTTTCACCCCTAATACCTAGCTATCAGTTCAAATGTATGAGCAGTACATTTTAAAAAGCAATTCAGTTGAGACCATGAAGACAGGTTAAGACAATCATTTGAAAGTACATTATTTAATATATGTGAGAAAACTACTGAAATTATCTTTTAAATCCACATCTGGGTCTCATAAGCCTTAAAACCTTCAGAACTGGATAGGGAAGCCCTTGGACCCACCATGAGGCACTTGTTCTTGGTAGTTTTGATAAATCCCTGAAAAAAAAAAAGAAATCCTTTAAATATATTATTTCTTTATAAAAGTAGACAGAATATGAAACAAACCTCCCAAATCCCAAGGAAAAAATAAGCAGTAATTAAAAATCTATTATTAAAGAGTGAGCACAGCAGAATTTATTTTTATGGTTCTGTAGAAATTATGGGAGAGTTGTTTTAAAGCTATATAGGCAGCAATATTTACTATGAGACAACTCCACATACAGAACATTCCCAAATGGAAATTTTAGAAATTTAATCTGATGTTAAATTTTTAACAAAAAAAGTTGACACAGTAATATTCTTATGTCTCGCTAGGAAAATTGCACTTTATAGGCTTTCATCCTGATTTATCTTAAAAAAGAAACTTCTCTTCTCTTTGGGCTAAAAGAACCACATTGAGGGAATAACTTATGGCCAAAGGCAACAGAACCTGAAAACTGATTTACAGAACTGAGCTGATCTTGAGGAGGCAGGGGAAAGGGGAGAGGAACCTGCAGAAAATGGTGGAAGGAAACGGACATTGGTGGAGGGTGTGGAACATGTTGGAACATTGTATAGATGAAATCCTTTCTTAGTAGTATTGTATATCAACATTACTCATGTAAGAAAATTAACAAAGAAATCTAACAAAACATGGAGAAATTTGTGGGAAGATTCTAGAAGGAAAGAAATTTCCCTAAATTGGGAGATAGTACAGTAATTAGGGTTCATGCCTAGCATGCAATTAAGCCATGACACTTCATGGCCCCCATCAACACAGGGTGCAGTTCTGAAGGCCTATGAGGACCACTGGACGGTATACAAGGACTTTTTGTAAGCTATCAGTCCATTGGCCCATAATCATTAGCTGATTACCACTTGAGAGTAACTGGAGCTGAAAAACCAACATAAAATTCTTCCTGGATTAGATCCGCATCCTAGTTCTCTTAATCTTAAACTAAGTATATTAAAGGTGTCTGGAGTGCTGAGCTGAAGACAAGAACAAACATTCTGATTCAATTGCAGTCTTCCCTGTTATTTAGTATTTCAATTTTTAAATTTTATCCTAAAATATTTCTTAATTTTATCATTAGAAGTGAACTCAAGTAGGTCTGAGTCTGAATGGAATTATAGAGGACACTGAAAAATTAAACTTTATTGGGCCGCAGCTATGGCACTCTTTAGCTGAGTTCATGATTTTCATGCTGAATCCCTGGCTTCTATATATATATATGAGCATGGTCAGGAGTGACTTCTTCAAATAGATGATCCATTCATATATATATTTCTATATAATTCATATATATATTTATAATTTATATATTTATATAATATATGTAATATGTATTATAATTAATTATACAATTAATATATTATATATAGTTATACTAATATATATTTATATATAATATAAACCCCATCAAATATATTAAATGACCCCCACATTATGAACTTTTGTTTTTCTATAAACATGTAGATATATGTTGAAGGTTACTTATCTGGACTCAGACTATACATGTAGTCATAATCAGTTTTCCAAACCATTGCTGAGAGCTAGAGGGTCTCAAACTTCTAAGTGAATGTAGGAGAAACTACTCTCAGCTCTTTTTATTCTTTCTGTTTCTAGTTGGCATCATGTACATCTTTGCACTCCAGCTCTAAGAAAGAGACTTTGGGACTGGAGAGCTATAAGCTCTATGTAATCTTATCTTTATGTAGTCAAGTTAATGCAACTTCCTATCTTTGCTATCAACTTAGCGCTGTTAACCTTATATATTGACTCTTTATATACATTTCATTATATTTTTTTCAGATCACACTCATTTGATGCTCAGGGGTTACTCCTGGCTAAGCGCTCAGAAATTGTCCCTGGCTTGGGGGAACCATATGGGACGCTGGGGAATCGAACCACCGTCCTTCCTTGGCTAGCGCTTGCAAGGCAGACACCTTACCGCTAGCGCCACCTCGCTGGCCCCATATTCATTTCATTATTATAAAAAAGTACCACTAACAACTATTTAAGATAGGGGGACTTTATTAAAAATAAATTTTATTCCCAGAAGCCAGATCTGAAATGAAGGGAAAAAAATAACCCTATACCTTTGGATAAACCATTGGAGCTACCACAAACATTTTATATTTAGGCCCTACTATTTTTACATTTCACTTAATTTTTAAATGCTTTATATTTTTGTTTTGGGATTATTTCTGCCTTTATTCTCAGGAGTGATTTGTGGTGATTCTCAAGGGACCATATGTAGGATCAGAAATTTGAACCAGGGGTAGCCACATGCAAGGCAAGTGCCTAATTATCTCCTGTTCTATCTCTGGAACTGTATTCTTCTGACTCATTAGAGTATATATATTAAATATATATATAAATATACATATTTTATATATTAAATATATATATATTTTAATCACTTTACCTGGGACTAGAGAGATAGAAAAGAAGTCATGTGGATCATTCTGGTTTCATCCATAGACTGAATATGAGCTTCAGCAAAGCGCTTCTTAGGAGCGCCTGGATTAAGGCGAATCCCTGCAGAATTTGAAATAAAACCCAAAGAAAAATAAATAAAATAAAATAAAATCACTTTCATTTTCAATGTTTAGATTGATTATTGCCAAAATTCCAGTACTATTTTATGATGTATGTGACTTCCACTGTATTAGATCTGGTTAGGACTTGGGAGAAGTCTTTAATAAAAATACAGAACTGGTTCTTGCCTGCCTGGTACATGTATCTCTTCCCAACTTTGCATTCATCTCCTTAAGCAGACTGCTAAATATTTATCAGCATACCACTGCCTGTGATTTATCCATATGGTCATACTGTTTCTGATCTAGTTAAATGTTATACTGTAGCATACATAGTAAAAAGGATCAATTTGAACACATGTTTTCAAAGTTAACTTCTCACTTTCTGTGTCAATATTTAAAATTAGATAGCATGGAGGTAAGGCGTTTGCCTTTCATGTAAAAGGTCATCGGTTCGAATCCTGGTGCCCCATATGGTCCCCCGTGCCTGCCAGGAGCAATTTCTGAGCATGGAGCCAGGAGTAACCCCTGAGCGCTGCCGGGTGTGACCCAAAAACCAAAAAAAAAAAAAATTTTCTCAACAATTCCCCAGTCCTTCACTCATGATGTTTAAGTGCATGATGTTGAACTTATTCACAAACTCAAGCACTTGTAAGTTTGCCTGCATCAGTGTCTCCCAAGTATTCTACCTTAAATTCCCTTTCTTAACATTTTATTATTTTTATTATTATTTTATTATTATTATTTTTTGGTTTGGGGGCCACACCTGGGGGCACTCAGGTGTTACTTCTGGCTCTGTGCTCAGTAATTACTCCTGACAGACTTCGGGGACAATATGGGATGCCAAAGATTGAACCAGGTTGGTCCTGGGTCAGCAAATGCCTTATTCACAGTGCTATCACTCTGGCCCCAACATTTTATTTATATTTATTCATTTGGTTTTGGGGCCACACCTAGTGATGCTCAGGGTTTACACCTGGCTATGCGCTCAGAAATTGCTCCTGGATTGGGGAACCATATGGGACTCCACGGGATTGAACTTTGGTCAGTTCTAGGCTAGCACTTGCAAGGCAGATGCCTTACGTCTTGCGTCATTGCTCCTGCCCCTCCGGAGAATTTCTAAGATCCACACTCTCTGCTGAGTAATTGCTACCATTCCCAGCACTGAAGTTCCCAAATTCCAAAATTCTAAAAGACTACTTCTACTTATTATCCCTTTCTCTCTGACAACTACCCATGTTTTTACAGAGCTTTTTAATTAGTTTAGTTATTTTTTGTCCATGTGGTTTGCTTCACTAGTTTATATTTAACATATGAATAAAACCGCATAGCAATATTTTTTATTTCCTTATTTATTTATTTATTTCTCTTAGCAGAATAATCTCAACTTTCATTTATTTTGTTCTAAAGGAACAATTTCACTTTATAACAACGAGGAGAATTTCATTGAGTTGATACACCACATGAACTATATCTTTTTATATTTATATGCTTTCTGAAAGACTGTCTTAGGAATTTGTGTTCTGTTTGATGATGTAAATATTGCACACATGTTAGACATAAGGAATATTTTAACAGTCTCTCATCTATTTTAGCCTACATTAAGAAGAGTTGTTTGAGGTTTGTCTTTTGTTTTCTTTTTAGTTCTTTAATGTTTTTCTTTCATAAGCATTGATCATGTGTCTATATTTCTTGATATATTTTAAACTTTGTATGTGCTATATTTTATTATTTTAAAAGTTAAATTGAAATTATAACATTCTTTTACACTTCTTTTCATTAGCTCCATATTATATTTATAAGTAACTGATATAAATATAAATTAGCCAGATTCAGTTATGTTTATTGCCATATATTTTGACTTTACGCAACTATTGCACCATTTATCCTTCTAATAATGTTTTGCTTTTTAAATAAAAGACCATAATAAGAATTTATAACTATAGTCTATTATATAAATATGGAATTTCTTTAAAAATTTCAGTAAGGATGTACTACTTAGTAGTAAAAAATGGTCTGCTACAAGTTTCTTAAATATTGCCAAGTTGTTCTTTGAAATGATTATCAGCATTCACATTCCATTCAACAGCATGTTCGATCTTGTTGCTGCATGATTTCTATAAATGTGCTGCTGTTGAACTTAAATTTTGCTTGGCATGATAAATGAGAGTCAAATATAGTAGTTTAAGTAAAACCCTATTAAGTAAATCTATTATTAAACTCACAGTATTAGGAGAGCCCCAAACCATAAAAATTCAACTGTACCTCAATAAGAGAATGGATAAACAGATTACATTGCACTCATATAGAAAATATCTTAGCAATCTAAGGAATGAAATACTGACATATGAATAATGAGAATATATTTCAAAATGGTAATAGAAATTATCTACCAGACAACTCTACTTGGTGTGAGGAATTTGTCTTATAAGAAGGATTTTCTGGTCTGATGGAGATTAGCTATAGAATTTGAACATTAGGTGCTGATTATACAGTTATGGATGTCAAAAATTAGGCGCAAGAGCAATGGTATGGTAGGGTGTTTGTCTTGCTGACTCGGGTTCAATCCTCAGCATTCTATACAGTTCCCCAAACATTGCTGAAATAATTTCTGAAAACAGAGCTAAGACTAACCGCTGAGCACTTGCTGGTGTGGTTCAAAACAAAACAAAACAAACAAAAAAAAAACAAAAACTAAAGCAAAAATTAAGTCAAAATCACTAAAATGTACCTTTAAATCTATATTTTTATAAAATACAAATATAGCATCAACTTTCATTAAGAGTTTTGAAAAATAAAAGGGGAGATATCAAAGGAAAAATATAATATACTTTTACATTAAGAAATAAAGTCCAGGGTCCAGTCAGGTGTCACTAGAGGTAAGGTGTCTGCCTTGCAAGCGCTAGCCAAGGAAGGACCGTGGTTCGATCCCCTGGTGTCCCATATGGTCCCCCAAGCCAGGGGCAATTTCTGAGCGCTTAGCCAGAAGTAACCCCTGAGTATCAAATGGGTGTGAGCCGAAAAACCACAAAAAAAGAAGAAGAAATATAGTTCAGTTTTGCTTGAGAAGCATTCAGCATCACATTTTAATTTTATTGTTATTTTTAAAAATAAATATTACTCAGGGAAATAGAAAGAACTGCAAGAACTGCATATATTAGAAAGTGAGGCTTAAATTAGAAAAAAATGTAGGGAGCATCTTGTCACACTGTTTAAGATATTTAAAAAGAGCCTATAATAAAGAGATTTCAATGTTCTGATTTAAAAATATAGTCAATACTTTAAAAAATAGCAGTGAAATGTTAAATTGTATTCCAAGTTTTATTAAATTTCATTCTTGTGCTTCATCTACTTGTATTGTCTCTGCTAATATAGACTAAGATACAGAATTTCTTGAAACATATGAGTGATAAGCTAAATTTTAGCATATTTTTATAGCTATTCTTCAGACAGTCAAGTTTTATTTTTAATTATTAATTTGATTGATTAAAATTTTAGAAACTGTGCACAAAATTATTTTAATTGAATAATAACTTGTAAAGTATTTTATTTTGAAAGTCAGATATATATGGAACGTAAAGTACCATGATATTGTATTGAAGCTTTACAAAAGCAACTTCCATTATCTGTTGTTGAGCCATCTAAGTTTCTGCCATCATACTGTGTTTTGTTTATGATAAAAATAGAAAAGATCGGGGTCCGGGAGATAACATGGAGGCAAGGCGTTTGCCTTTCATGCAAAAGGTCATCGGTTCAAATCCCGGTGCCCCATATGGTCCCCCGTGCCTGCCAGGAGCAATTTCTGAGCATGGAGCCAGGAGTAACCCCTGAGCACTGCCGGGTGTGACCCAAAAACCAAAAAAAAAAAAAAAATAGAAAAGATCATTTAAAATGCTACTTCAATCATGAGTTGTACATGTGTTTTGTGAACTTAGATAATTAGTTATATCCAAAAATATAGAAGTCGAATAAAGGTAATCTATCACTATCTCTAGTTTTTTGGGGGGCCAATCCGGTGACACTCAGGGGTTATTCCTGGCTATGCACTTAGGAATTACTCCTGGCTTGGAGAGCCATATGGGACACCAGGGGATCAAACCTTGGTCTGTCCTAGTTCAGCCACATGCAAGGCAAGCGCCCTACCACTGTGTCACCACTCCAGCCACACTGCCTCTATTTTTAATATTAATTTTTAAATTTAAAGGATCATCCAAAACTAGTGAGTTAAGAACTAGAATTCGCTGAGCTTTAACCACACTCACAAATGCAGTTACCATGTTCAAAAGGACCAGCTCCATTGACTCGTTCATTTCTCAAAAGAGATGTAAACCCAGCAGTGAAAATATAATGGATTCAATGGCCATGCAGATGAATGCTGGCAATCTCTGGAGGAGATTAATTCTATGCTCTGCCGAAGTCACAACTGCCACATCCATCACCCATAATTCCTGCTTTGTCTATGGCCATATTGCTTATCTAAGATTCTTTGCAGAGATACCAACCTGATCAAAATCCAATTATGCCAATTTGATATCACCAGGGCCTTTTCTAGAGTAAGTATGAGTACCATGCTCCCTTCAGGGGTCTCAAACTCAATTTACCTGGGGGCCACAGGAGGCAAAGTAGGGGTGATCCTTGAGTGCAAAGTCAGTAGTAAGCCTTGAACATTGGGAGGTGTGACCCAAACAACTAAAAAAACAAAACAAAACAAAAAAAGATTCCTCTAGGGCAGGGCCACAAAATGTTGTACGGAGGGCCACAGGCCCTAGTTGAGTCCCCTGCTACATTCTCCTACTTCTTAGAGATCTGGTAGCTGACAACACAACCCACAAAAGCCACAGTATCAGAGATAGTGCTTAGAATTCCTGGACAACTTCATTTGTGTGATATTGCCATCCCCAATATAGTGAATACAAAAGGAATTCTGATTAAATGGCCATAGTAACTATCATATTAAAATAAAATTGAGACTTATATATTTAAATATTTTGTTCTTTGTGTGCCACTAATTATTTTTTTTAATATTTGTTCCTTAGACAACCTGTTTAAATGAATATTAGCATAGGATGTATATTATATAGGATAAAACTGAAATAAAATTAGTAAAAAAAAATGTTACAACTTCAAACTTATCCAAACTACTATGTTGTCCTTAGAGAAAATTGAACCATAAACCTAAAAATGATGTTCCAAGACATAATCTATTAGTAATTAATTTAGTACACTTTATGTTCTACTACAAAAAAAATTGTTTAAATTTTGTTTTATGAATTGTTGATCTAATTTATGCCCTTTATCTTGGTAGTTTAAAAGCAACCCTAAAAAAATTTGCTCCCTATTCGAATTTCTTGAGATATGTAAGAGATATGCAAAGATTATGATGTAGTATATATAATTCAAATAAGTATATTTTGTATCTTCTAGTTGATTTATATAAGCTTAATTAAAAATAAGACAAGTCAGAAAAATACACTTCTGAATATGAAAGCAGTGAAAGTGTCTTGAAAAAATACATGCTCTTTCTTTTTGTTTTGAAACTAGTTATAAGAGCAATGCAGAAAACCATTTAAATATTCACTGAGCAATAACTAAAAAGAAACATGATGTAAATGTTTAGTGGAATATTATTCAACAGTGTAAAAACTTCTGTTATATGTGGCAATGTGGATGAATTTGAAGGATATTGCTAACTGAAAGAAGCCAATCACAAAAAGACAAATTCGTCTGATTCTGTTCATAAGAGAGATCTGAAGCACTTATTTAAGTAGAAAGTGGAGTCAAGGTTTTGCAGGAACATGTAGAGACAAAATGGAGAATTTCTGATGCCTTACCTCCATGTTATCTCTCCAGCCCCTTCTATACAGTGAATTTTGAGAGAGGAAATCATGTTCCACTCATACATCTTTGAACACTGTTTCAAATAAAACTTTGTTAATGTGGCACAGTTTATGCTAAATATTAGGTGTATGTAATGAATACTATTTAATGTTGATTTGTAGCTTATATTTGTTATGGTATTTATATTTACAGGGAGTAAAACAGCTTTTAGGAGAGGTAGCTTTATGGAAAATTTAAAATTTCAGAGCAAAGCACCTGTGTCATGGACAAGCTCTCCAAGAAGCTGACTCAGGTTGATTTTGGCATGTAACAAGCTGCCTAAGGGTGTGCTCTTGGCTTCACACTGAAGTGGCATGAAGGGGAAAAATAGAGCGAAAAGCTGAGATATACAGAAACCACAGCCAGACTGTTGCTAGCATCATTAGCTGGAGCTGAGTGGCCCTTGGGGTCCTCTTGAATAAGGTTCAGTGTATTCCAGCTAGAATCCTTGGGTAAGTGGGGTTCTTGCTATTTTGATCTAGATGGATCTCCTCTGTATTTTGTGGGGAAGATGAGTGGTTGGGTTTCACACTGTGCTCAGGTAGAGACATTTACTCAACTCACTACTTCTCCCCATTTATTTATCATCACATAAGTGGGGGTGAGAAAGAACACCCCATTTACAAAGAGGAAACTGAGGTTAACCAGAGTGTGATGAGAAGGGCTTCAGAGAGATGTGAAGAGAGGATGCTAGAGATGAAAGATTTCAGGAAATGAGCTAGAAAAGGTAAATGATTCAAAGGAAGGAATTAATGATGCTGTTTTTTGAAGATAAAAGGATGTGGGTTGGAATCTAGGACTCTATTTTTTAAGTATCTTTTTCTTTTTAACATTTTTTTGAGAATTGGTCTCATATCTAACTGTGTTCAGGATTTACTCCTGTATATGTGCTCAGGGCTCACTCCTGATGGGACTTTGGGGACATGATGCCTGGGATCAAACTCCAGAGCGCTGTGTATGAAGTAAATCCCTGTCATTTGTCCTAAGAGTCAACTTTTGAACTCAAAATGAAATACCAATGATAACTTTTGATTGTGTAATCAAGAGTAAAAATAGTTGGGAAAGAAAGTGGTGGTAAATGAAAGAGGAGAACTGAAAGTAAACTAAACACAGTTGAGGTGGGTCTTGACTTTGGTGGTGGTAAAGTGTGTAAATGTGCAGATCAAAACCAGAGATATTAATACTGTCATAACCAAGGCAAGAAGAATAAGGAGAAGGTGGGAAAGGAGAAGAAAGAAAAAAGGAATGGGGGCTGGAGCAATAGCAGAATAGTAGGGCCTTGGCCTTGCACGTGGCAGACTGGATGGCTCCAGATTCAATCTCAGGCATCCCATCTGGTTCCCTGGTTCCTGAGCCTGCCAGGAGTGATTTCTGAGCAAAGAGCCAGGAGTAAGCCCTAAACATCGCGGGTGTGGCCAAAGGTGTGTATATGTGTGTGTGTGTGTGTGTGTATTTGTGTGTGTGTGTGTAGAAAACCAAAATGACTTCATACTAGATTTGAATAATGATATTGTAAAAAACCTTCTAGAAGGGATTCAAACCAACAACCTTAGGTTCTGGATCGGCTGCTTGCAAGGCAAACACCGCTGTGCTATCTCTCCGGGCCCCTATT
>PVKC010050398.1:0-10582 GCA_004027635.1 Crocidura indochinensis
CCGAGAATGAATGAAGCTAAACATTGCAAGCTCTAACAAACAGCACTGGGATGATTAGGTTTTATTTTAAGTAATACCATCAATTTGACTTTTTGAAAGAACTTTATAAGTAAAACTAATGCATTTCCCTTTAAGTGGCTTTGATATTGTGTCGATGAAAGATTTTTAGACTTGGTCATCTGAAATGAAGTATGGTTACTGAGTGAGGAGGCAACTGACTCAACTCTGGGTACTATTTGCAGAGAGATGCTTTTGATGATAAAATCCCACTGATCCCTCCCTTGGTGATCCTTCTGTTCACTGGATGTCCCCTGCTTGTATAGCATGTATGCGCTCCATTCAGGTGTCTCACCTCTTTCACTGATGGCCATACTCATGAGGTTTGAGAAAAAATAGACTCTTTTTACTATGGCTTCCTTCATAAAGACCTGATCACACATTCGGTGCCCACATGCACAGAGCATTTGCATAAAGGAAGCTTGTGTGGTTTCTGTGTCTCTGATGTGTGCACTTTGTTCTAGGGTCACCACAATCTAAGGGTGTCTATGGGAGTCACAGCAGAGTGACCCAAACACATCGAAGCACTCTCCTCTCCTCGGTGTACATCAGGTTGGAATCTAAAATGTTGAGCTCCCACAATAAGCCCTCATTTATCTGCACTCATGGGTATTGCTTGGCTGTTTTCAAAGCCATGCATTTTATCCCCCAAGGACACAGAGCGAATTTCCTCTTTGCTTTCTCCTGTAAGATTCCCCATGACACCTGATCAGAGCCATGTGCACAGTGGGTGCTCTGTAAAGTTTGCCTCGCTTCTCTTCCTTTGAACCATTAGCCGGCTTGTGGGCTTCTGCAGAAAATGGATTCCACACTGGCCTGGTTCTTGAGAACTGTACAGAGGAAAGGGAGTAAATCTCAGCAGCTCAGACAATAGGCAACAGCACAGTTGCATGATTAACTGCACAGGCTAAAGCCAAGTCCTGATTCACTAGAATCCCATCCATAGCCAGAGCTTGTGATGTGGGGCCCTCCCATGATTAGCTGTGGCCTTGAATCCTGCCTCCACCTGGTGAGCATGATGATCTTAAGATTTTACTTCACTGAGGCTCAATTTCTTATTCTCTGTCATAAGAACTCAGAAGAATATTCCCCAGGTGGGGCCAGAGTGGTGATGCTAGAGGTAAGGCATCTACCTTGCAAGCGCTAGTCTAGGACGGACTGCGTTTTGATCCCCCATGTCCCATATGGTCCCCCAAGCCAGGAGTAATTTTTGATACCATAGCCGGGGGTAACCCCTGAGTGTCAATGGGTGTGGCCCAAACCCAAACCAAAACAAACCAAAAAAAAAAAAAAAGAATATTCCCCAGGTGGTCTTTTCTTGTTGGAATTTTTGTTTGTATTGGGGCTGCACCCCGAATTATCAGGGAGCAAACCTAGGCTTCCCACACGTAAAGCATGAGTTCCGCCTCTCTGCAGGCTCTTAAATGATGACCTTCCATACCCATAAGTAAAAGTCTTCATTGCTAGTGTTCAGAAACAGAATGTGAGATTAAAGACAAACTGGCTGAAAAAAAAATGATTGAAAGTGTCCTTGTCACTGATGAAGTTTTAATAAAAGGATAAAATTTCTGGGCTTCTGATATGGACTCCTAAAACTCCACTGATATTTCTAGTCTTCCCCAGGCTAGTAGAACAACCACAGGCATCCTGTAACAGGGAGACCGTGTCAGACTGACAGCACCTACTCCTCATGCTTTTCTAGGGCACAGAGACAGGGCACAGCAGCCTCATCCATTGTCATTGTTCCCTCCTAGGAAGTGAAGTGAAAGAAGTTAAAGGGCCTGAGGCATACAGCAATGGGGAACAGCTGTGTTGGATCCTTCCAGACTAATGGTTTTATTACCAATTACTAAATAAATTTAAGATCTTTATGGTAAGCCACCCAAGGTCCCTTACATATCATCATCTGCTTTCTGAAAGAGCTCATAGGTCATGCCACAGCTGGTACACCATAATTCAGATCTGGAACAGATATGGACCCTTCTGTTCTCAGTCCTCAATCCTGTGAAGCCAATATCAGGGACAAATCTGCTTCCTAAAGAAAAGCACGTCAGCTAAAGGGTCTGCTTGACTGCATTCTCATGGCCTGTACTGTCTTTCCTTTGCAGTGCAAATTGGAGTTCCATGCTTGTTCAATGGGAAAAAGTCTCACCACTCTCTGTGATGGGCCCTGTCCATGTCTCCCAGAACCTGAGCCACCAAAACCCAAGGCAGAAAAGAACGGTGAGTGAGGGTGCAGGGGACAGCTGATGGGGTAAATCCAAGGACTGCATGGCCAAGCTCTG
Organism: Crocidura indochinensis; assembly: GCA_004027635.1. Classification (NCBI taxonomy): domain Eukaryota; kingdom Metazoa; phylum Chordata; class Mammalia; order Eulipotyphla; family Soricidae; genus Crocidura; species Crocidura indochinensis. The sequence goes on from PVKC010050398.1 coordinate 2,343, forward strand.
CCCCCTGTAGGCATCTGGCATTGCTCATGGTAACTATTGCTGCCCAGGCTGGAGAGAGGAGCTTACTTGGACAGACCTTCTGGTTTGTTTGGAACTCACACCAAACTGCCTTCAGCTCCCAAGGACTAGAATGGGAAGGACTGGGAGGCTTTAAAAGTGATGCTCTGAAGATGGATTGCTCTGGGTCTTATGAGCAGATTTTTAAGCATTAAAGACCAGGTCCTGCCCTGGGGTCTGTCTCAGTTTTCCTTGAACTCTAATCTTGAAATGCTTTGAACTTGGCAAGACCAGATTTCCAAATAGAGACTTCAGATATGTTGCCTGGCTAGAGAGCATCCCTCTGGCTCCCCAAAATATTTTTTTTCTGAATAGATTCTATTAGGATGCAGTGCCACACTGCCCTAGATAAAGGAAGAACACCTCTCTGAGCCTCTGTACCTGTGTGGCTGTGTGGTTGTTCTCCTGATGGCCTCAGTCATGTTTCCCCAACTGGCTAAGCTTTCTTTTCTGAGACTCTAGTTAGAAGTGTGCATTTGCTGGGCTCAACTTTCTCTGTGTGGTTGTTGAGTCTATTAGAAGTGTTCTCTTATCCATGGGGAAGAGTACGTGTGTGTGTGTGTATGTGTGTGTTGTGTACACATGTTGGTACATTATATACACATAGTGGTGCAAGCACATTCATACACCTTCTGAAGCCAGGAGCCATTTGTGTCTATATTCATAAGTTACACACTGTCTTTTTTTTTTGACAAGGTGAAGATATTCAAGTCATTTATTTATGGTAATGACTATAAGGATATTGTCCTTCAAATTCCCTTTGTGAGGATAATCCAGGATCAGGACACAGGAGGGCATTGTAAATCACAAAACTCCCAGCTCACAAACAATGCCCTTCCTAATACCTTTGGATTTTTTGTGTGTGGGGCGGGAGGCAAGAATTCCCATTAGTGCCCAAAGCTTTGCCATGTGCAAAGCAAGCACTTTACTTTCTGTACCATTCATTTGGGTCTGCACACTATTATTAATGATCAAAACCTGATCTCAGAGAAGTTACCTGAGTCATTGGTATAAATGAAATATGAATTAATATACAACAGCCTAGGGACCCTCCAGGGAACAAAAAGCTATGCAGTGGAAAGCTGCTACCAATCCCAAAAAATTAATTTCTGTCTAGAAATGCCTTGAGATTCTTGGGAACTCTCCATAGCCTCTGTCATTCTAGGTATTTTATTTATGACTCTTGTTTACTATACTCTTCTGAGTCTAGGAAAGTAAGCTAAAAAAATCTATTTCTGCAATTTTCTGGTAATAGCTATAAATAGAATGAATGCATATCTCCTTAAGGGGTCCCCAGTCTGCTGAGCTTCCCTGACTTTGCACAAGAAGGAAACATCCTTGAATCTGCTTTCTTGGAAGATGCTATGATTCTCCAAATGAAAAAGGGGCCCTTCTATTCCTTTCCTTTCCCTACCCTTCTCCCCCCTTTTTTAATTTATCTTTTGTTGTTTTGTTTTGTTTTGGGTCACACCCAACAGCGTTCAGTGTTTACTCCTGGCTCTGTGCTTAGAAATCGACCCTGGAAGGCTCGGGGAGACCATATGGGATGCCGGGATTTGAACCACTGTCCTTCTGTATGCAAGGCTAATGCACTACCTTTATGCTATCTCTATGGCCTCTTCTCCCTTTATTTTTTTTTTTAATTTTGGGGGGGAGGCACACCTGGAGATACTTAGGAGTTGTTGTAAGCTCAGTGTCACTCCTGGTAGACTATGTACTTCCAGGAATGAAACCTGAGACTGCCCCCATGCAAAGCATCTACAAATCATCCCTCTGGCCCTCAACCCTCATTTTTTTAATGGTTTGTTGGATGAAATAAAGTTATTCTCAAACAGTACATTTTTTTTTTTGGTTTTGGGGTCACACCCGGCAGTGCTCAGGGGTTACTCCTGGCTCCATGCTCAGAAATTGCTCCTGGCAGGCACGGGGGACCATATGGGGCACTGGGATTCGAACCGATGACCTTTTGCATGAAAGGCAAACACCCTACCTCCATGCTATCTCCCGGGCCCCAAACAGTACATTCTTAATGAGACCTTGACCATACCACCTATTTGTTGAGTTATATACTGGCAGCAGGAAGACAAATTCTATGGAGCCCATGCAAATAACAACATTGCCATTAAAGAAAAGAGGAAAAAAATTGTTCTTGAATACTGAGAGGCTGGTGGAAGTAAGATTACCATTTCAAAGCATTTCCTTTCAAAATGTGTGATAGTACAGACTACTAAGTTAGTAGTGAGAGCTAGATCAGAAAGAACTTCATGCCTATCAGAAATAAGAATAATAAAAAAATAGACCACAAACTTTGCCAAACAATAATAATCAAATGTCCCTTCTCAGTTTCTTAGGGCTACATATTTTTTTCTATCATTCTGACTTTTATTTTAAGGGGGGTGTTGTCTATACCTATTCAGGAGATACTCTGGGTGTTACATCAGGCTTCTTGCTAGGTGTGTAGTTGTGTAGAACTATACAGTGCCAAGGACTGAACCTGTGCCTTTTACATGAAAAGTATATACTTAGCCCATGGAGCTATTTCTCCAGGCCTCCATTACATCTTGGGTATAGTATGCTTAGAGAGTCTGCCTTTGGGTTTATAGGAGTTTCCAAACTCCCCACATGGTCTCTAATATTGCAGGGCGATTGAAACTCAAGTCTCAGAAGCCTAAAATGGTGCATCTCTTACTGGAACTGTCAATCAAACAAGGCATCTTTTTCCCCCTGGTAGGGGACCCAACTTCCAGGCTTTGACTTCCAGACTTTGTCCAGAAGCTGCCTGCTACTGGCAGGGCTGGGTGGCTGCAGTTCATTTATCACTGCATTCATGTCATACAACCATTTCCACTTGGAGGAGAGTGTAATCCCCTATTAGAGTATAATGCTGAACTATTTAATCCCTGAAGGATAAGGACTTATCATGGGCAGTTGAGGGTATTGACAAATCCCCAGGGTCATTATGCGAAGTGAAACATTTAAGCTAATAACATTTTAACTGGACAAAAATCAATCAAGGGAAGGCTGACCTTTTCCTTTGTTCTCTGCATGGAGTCCCCTGCCTATCATTTGTGTGTTAGTGTGGGGGCTGGGGGTGTTAACCTGAAGTGGTGACCCATCGGGCTGGGAGGAGAGGCCTAGAGAGAGGTCATCTGTAGAAGAGAGGAGGAGCTGGCCATGCCCCACCCAGCCTTATCTGCCAGCTTCTCTCCTTAAAAACTGCAGGCCCCCCTACTGTGGTGAGTCCCACTCCAATTCTGGGTAGCATTTTTTTTTGTTTTGTTTTTGTTTTGTGGGCCACACCCGGTGACGCTCAAGGGTTACTCCTGGCTATTCGCTCAGAAGTTGCTCCTGGCAGGCACGGGGGACTGTATGGGGAACCGGGGAATAGAACCGCGGTCCGTCCTAGGGTAGCACAAGGCAAGACAGGCACCTTACCTCCAGCGCCACCGCCCGACCCCTGGGTAGCGTTCTTGTCTCTTATAAAAATGATGTTCTGGGGGAGGAGAGATACCATGGAGGTAAGGCATTTGCCTTGCATGCAGAAGGACAGTGGTTCAAATCCCAGCATCCCATATGGTCCCCTGAGCCAGCCAGGAGCGATTTCTGAGAGTAGAGCCAGGAGTAAACCCCTGAGCACTGCCGATGTGACCCCCCCAAAAAAAAAACCAAAAAAAAAATGATACTCTGGGGAGTCTTACTAAGTATAGCTGAGTTAGGAATAAGGCGTAACTATTGTGGGAATGATGGTGTTTTACCTCATCATTACTTTCTCCTGAGCTTGGTTTCCTCCTGGAATAGACAGTGTTAACCTGGTCCTTTCCAGGTACCTTTGCTCTGCTCAGGGCTATTCATATGGGTCTAGGGAGTGAGTGGGATAGGCCCTGGGAGCTAGAACTTTCTAGCATCCTTTGAAAAGGCTTCTAAGCTTGATCTCCAGGGTCAACATGTCCCTCCTCATGGAGACAGCATGAGACACATGTGCATCAGAATCAGTTCCTGGATGCAGACACCTGAGGATTTTCCTGTGGAGGGAAAGTAGGATTGAGGCGTGGAGAGACCTGTGGTCAGATGCACTCCTACCCCCCAAATCCCATGGGTGGCTCACCCACCTCTTTCTGTCACTGTTCTGACTCTGCCCAGCAGTGTCCAGGAGTGGTAGGACCCAACTCTGGACTTCTGGATAGTTTGGAATACAATACTCCTGCACACCATGAGACTTTTGCCTCCTGTTAGGTTGCCAGAGCATTCAGGAAAAATCAGTTTTGGTTTTCAGGTTTATGCAAGCCCCTGTACATTCATGTGACTCTCAAAGAGATAGAGAATTGGAGGAAGGTACCTCCTAAATCTTCTAGGAGGACCCCTCCCCCATCCCCTTGGTATTTTCTGCCCCAATCCAGTCATAAGTTCCCAGCATGGATTTTCCCCATCCCAGGGATTGCCACTACCTTGCTTTTGTGTTCAGCACAGAATATGAGACATGGATTTCTATTTCTTTCCATGGCTGAAAAATCTAAAAGAGACACAGGAAGCCAGTCCCCTGAGTTGGGTGTCTTCAAGATTTATTTGTCTGATCTATTTATTTTCAAGCCAGCCAGCACTTCTCTCATGTCACCTGTGCCTATCCCCACTCTGCCTTTCTCTGTTCTTTGAGATACTCCCACCCCATGGTCTGAGCCATTGGAGACAGAATATTACTTCCCAGACCAGGAAGAAGCTTCTTTATGGTTCAGGGAGGAGCTGCAGTTGACAGATCTCAGAGCAGGAATGATCTCTCTTCTCTTCCATTTGTTTTGGGGACTCTTATGTTCTCTAAAGTTCCTTAATGGTTCTCCCATGAAGACCAGGGGAAGGCACCCAGGGTTGGACCTGAGACCTTCTGTGTGGTGTCCCCAGGTTTTTGTTTCACCATATTCAAGGACATCTGCAGGAAGAGGTCTACCGGCAAAAGACCTGATCAGAACAGTGGTTCAAATGGCTGAGCTGAGAGAGGTTGCTAGAAGTTGGAGCAAAATCAAAGGGTTCCAGCCTCAGTTTCCACCATGCATATATCCTGAGGGTACATGCAGCTGAGTCTTCACCTGAATGTGGCAGAAGGTCTCTTGCTGGGTTTAGTGGGCATTAGGGCAAGTGCCTCCAGGATCTACTGAGGCCCCTTGCTCTGAACATCTCCAGCCTCCTCCACACTGCCTCACTCTATAGAAGAGAATGAAAACTCTAAGAAAGGCTCAGCCTTGGCTTCTGTGGCCCCGGCCCATCAGCCTCAGAGTCACTGGAGAAAGATGAAGTGAACCCCCTCACCTACCTGGAGGTGCAAGAAAATGGGGGTGAGGTAGGGGAAGTGTACCTGATTCAGGCAGGGAACAGGAAAAAAAATCATCTTTAGGATTTTTCTTTCTCAAATGGTGATTCAACATGAAGATTGAATAGAAAACCCTGCATCAACAGATGGTTCCCTGACTCATGACAAGTGGAGGCCTGACCCAGGATTCCCAAGGCGCTGGGAGGGTGCTATGATATCAAAGAGAGCTTTAATGTTCCATGAAAACCCCCCAGAGTCCTGTAGCAGAAGTTTCTCCCAAAATTGAGACTTATCATTGCTCTCAGGAGAGCCTTTTTCATGATGGCCTATTGTATAACAGGGCAGAGACTTCCAGCTCCTGGACTTACTGTTTAAAAGCAGTGTATATTGGTCTTCCCTTATACATTCAGATCCATGCACTTATCATTCATATCACAGGAAACTCAGAAATTAAACATATAGAAAAATTAAACATAACATAAATACATTTCATTTTTAGGACCCTTTGATTTTGAGTGCTATGTCCTTTAATAAATTAGCTAGACAGCATCAGAGAAGAACAATGTACTTATCCTAGCTGTCATCAACTTCAGACTTTGCCTATGAACTCAGGTTTTTTTCCTCTCCCATGAAATCAGTTCTCAGATGGGAATGTGCATGTATACTCACCTTCTGAAGCCTAATCAGTAGCATCTGGGGGAGGAAGATGCTGAAAAATGAGATGAGGAAGGTAAACTGAGGCAGAATTGCTGCCATCACAGCTGGAGACCAGGAAAGGTTTAGAAGTTTGCACTGGAAATTGGCGAATTCACTACTTTGTTGAAACTATTCTCTCCCTCTCCTTATTTTTTCCCCCTTTGTGCACAAATACGTACTCTTCTTTAAAATCCAGCTGTTATGGCAGAAATGTTTCATGTTGCCAATTCTGCTTTTTTTTCTCTTTTTTTGGTTTTTGGGTCATACCTGGCAGCGCTCAGGGGTTACTCCTGGCTCCACACTCAGAAATCGATTCCTGGCAGGCTAAGGGGAACATATGGGATAGGGATTTGAACCACTGTCCTGCATGCAAGGCAAGCGCCCTACCTCCGTGCTATCTCTCTGGCCCCCAGTTATGCTAACTTTAACTGCCTCTGTTTTGCTTATTTTATATACTGCCACAAAAACACTTTTAAAGATTTTGTTTATCTAAACTCAGTATCATGTGCTACCTGCCTGTTTCCTGAAACATGTTCTATTTTCATATCAGTGCCCACATTCTCATGTGCATGTCAGTCTTTCTCTTTCCCTCCCTCCTCCACACCTCCACTCACCTGTTCAGCTGCTCTCAGAACCCCAGACTGATGCCTAATGACTGCTTAGCTTTTCCATTCACATCCTCCAGAGCACATCAAACTGAATGTGTCCAAAATCAATCTCTTCATCTCCCTGAATCTATTCTTTGCTCCCACAGTATTTACCATCTTAATTAATGGTAGCTCCCTATTTCGATTTACTAAAGGAAAAAAAAAAAGAAAACCACTATTTTTTTTCTCACATGCTTGATATAATGATGTTCGCTGTACATGGAAATTGGTTTCTAAGCATCCTTATTCCTAACTACCTTCCCTATTAGGGCTCCAGTGGGCCAAGGCATCCCTGTCCAGGACTGAGTGCTTTCTATTCCATTCTCTGGGGTACACATTCTCCTTTGAATCTACCATATACTTACTCTGTGCAACATCAAGAGTAACATATTCCCTATTCCCTGTTCTCAGCCCTCCTATGTCACCTTTGCTTGTGAAGAGGAAAAGCTGAAATCTGTTTAGTGGCTGAAACACCCAGGAGCTCAGATTCCCCGATAAATATCTGTCCCTCCTAGATTACTCCTCACTCACCCTTATGAATCCCCTCCAGCCATCCTGTTCCTTCCTTGGACCTTGCACCACAGCCTAGACATTCCCAGGCATCCAGACAGTTTACTCCCTCAGCACCCCACTTTCAGTCTTTGTACTGAGGTGACACCAGGAGGCTCTCTCCCATTTCCTCCTTGACCTCCCTCCAAACCATCTATCTCACTTTCTCATGAAATGATAAAATACCTGTTTTGCTTGTTTGCCATTTTGATTAGAATGGGGCATGTTGTCCACAATTCACTATGAGGACTTTCTTCCTGTATTTTCAGTAATGATTTGTCATTTGGTGAATGGCTGTACCACTAGGCTTTGTAGAGAGTTGTCATGGTGGGTAGCATTGGGTTCTCGGGTTGACAGTGTCAGAAATGACAGACATGTGAAATCGTGACTTGTTTGGAAGAGGTGGACTGAACAAAGGGCCTGACTTGTGCCTCACTCCCTATTCAGGCCTCATACTTGTCTAGCCACTGGGAGCCTTGCCCTGCCTTCCCTTGGACATCACAGCTCCTCCATGACTGAGCAGAATTTGAAGCTCTTTTGGGAGGGAACAGGGAGAAGGGCAAAAATGTGATGAGTTAAGAGAAGAAAAAGCTCTGAGATGATTCAGGGGTACTTCTGGGAGATGGAACCCCTTGACAGGTGCAGCAAGCAGCTAGACCTGGGGGGATGGTGGGAGGCAACAGTATGTGTGAATCTTGTCTTCTCACCAGCAGCAAAGCATCAATAAGCTGTGCCAGGACAAGTCCTTTACGTTTTTTTAAACCCATAGAAGGACCCTTGAGGGGTACAGGTCAGCCAGCCTCTGACCTCTGATCTCCTATAATGTCTCTTTGACATTCTGGTACTCACTTGAGTTTTCTGGGTTGCTCCACCCTCCTGTCATGTGAACCAGGATCTTTGGATCCCCCATTATTAGGGATGTGAGTATAGACCTTGCTGTAGAAATGATGTAGACCAGAAGATGTGGAGCTGGGACTGTGAAGATTTGAAAA
>PVKC010050399.1:0-10568 GCA_004027635.1 Crocidura indochinensis
ATTCTTATGTTATTTTTGTTGAATTTATTTTAAAGTTCTATTGTCCTCTGTTCTTTTATTTTTTGAGGATTTTTTCCATCTTCTGTTAGTTTATTTTAAGACTTTTTTCTATCTTCTGCTGTTGTATGGAGGTGTTAAGTAGCTCATCTTTGAGCTCACTAATTTTGTTCTCAGCAGCTGTTACCTGCTGATGAGGCCATCCAGTATTAGGTCTTTCATTTTGCCTACCAAGTTTTTCAGTTCTTTCATTTCTGATTGAAGTTTTCTCATTTCTACTCCCAATATCCTCTTGAGTCTTACTGGTTGTCTATTCCATGATTTCTTTGGATTCCTTGAATATCCTCAACATTTTTTCTAAATTTGTTATCAGAGAGGCTATATAGATAGCAGGGATATTCAGAATTACCATCTTCATTCACTAAGTTTTGTGGGGCTCTGCATTGCTCTCCCATTGTGATTTTGGCAGTGTGCTGGTATTTTTTCTATGTTGTGGTGTGGCTCTTTGACTAGAAGATATGTATGGTCATTCAGTGCCTGCCTCAGTTTCTTGAACTGTGTGGCTGGGTGTAACTGTGCTGGACTGGCTGGAAGACCCCTCCACTTGTCTGAGTGCTTCTCTTTCCCTTAAGGAATACTGACTTGGGGTTAAAAAAAAAATGAATCTTTTGAGTCTCTTCTGAGATCTTGAGCATTTTGGTCTACACCTCAAAAGTCCAAAGCAAAGATTTTGTCCTATCTCTCTTATTGACTTTGTTATGCCAATATATATAATATATAAACATGTATTAGGAGCCAAATATTCAAAGTCATGAAATTATTTTTCTTGCATTTTTTTTGTATTGGGGGGTGTGTTTGGGCCACACCCATTTGATGCTCAGGGGTTACTCCTGGCTAAGTGCTCAGAAATTGCCCCTGACCTGGGGGGACCATATGAGAGGCCGGGGGATCCAACCTTGGTCCTTCCTTGGCTAGCACTTGCAAGGCAGACACCTTATCTCTAGCGCCACCTCGCCGGCCCCATGAAATTATTTTTGAAAGTTTCAGTAAACCAGGAGAAAAAAAGAAAAACAAAATAAACTTAAGTTTACCAAATAATGACTACTAAAATGTTACACTTTTTTTTTTTTGGGGGGGAGGCAAACCCAGCAGCACTTAAGGTTTACTCCTGGATCTGTGCTCAAAGTCACTCCTAGCAGGCTCAGGGTACTATATGAGATGTCAGGGATCAAACTTAGTCAGTTGCATGAAAAGCAAAATAGACTACTGGATGTACTATTGCTCCAGCCCCACATAACACTTTATTTAGTATCAAATTCTTACATACATTTTGGATGTGTGGTCAAATGTGGGCTGTGATGTTTAGTGGAGAGAATTGGTCATGGAATGATGTCTTAGATAATTTTCTTCATATATACAAGGTTTTTTTTTTTAACATCTTCTAAAAGCGTCCTAAGTGAAAGGTGAAGGTGTGATACAAAATAAAACAGTTAAAGGACACAGTTCTATAGATATCCTAAGGGAAAATGTCTTGAGCAAGCAACTTCCTGCTGATATAATGATATATAAATAGAAATATTTAAGTTGTATTTCTCAAAAGCCAGCCCACAAATCACACATCAGATCACCAATAAATTTTTTCAAAATCACATCTTTCTCCTAACTATAGAGTATGGATCGCTAAGAATAACCCTGAAATTGTTTCACATTTAAATATTTCCTAGGAGAGTCTTAGTATTTCAGATCCAGAAAATTGCTTCCCTAGAGCAGGGATCTTTAAATATTTTTTGCTATATTTTTGTAAAGTAATTTTGAAAAACTGTAACTGTTCTCTATATATTTTAGTTTAATACATCTAAACTGTTATTATAATTTAAAATATTTTAGAAACATAATTTCTGATATACAATAGCATAAATGTTATCAAAAATATTTTATAATATTTTAAAACATATGCAATTAGTGGCCAGAGACATCGTACAGTGGAGAAGGTACTTGCTTGGCACACAGTTGACACAGGTTCAATATCCAGCATTCCATATGATCTCCCAGGTCTTCAAGGAGTGCTCCGTGGTCATAGAACAAGAACTAAGACCTGAGTACTTCTGTGTGTTCCATATATATGCTTGTATATATGAGTGTGTGTATACATATGTATATAATCACACATACATAAAATCTTAAAAGCCAATATTCACTAAAACCCCAATATATAAATAATTCTTCAGCAGTCAAAATTTTCCCTGAACTCCTATTTCCTTTTCATTTCCCTCACAAAATTATATTAAAGTGAAATGCATTTCACGCTTGAAAGTCTTTTAAAATCAACCTATCAAGCTTCTCTGCAAAATATGTATGTACATTAAAATTTAATTTTTTAATTTCCTGTGACCTTAAGGTTAAAGTGTTAAAATTCTTTCAGCACTGCATCAGCACTATAATTATTAGTATTATACAGTTGATGAAAATATGAAATTATTTTATAACTTTCAGTATAACATTATTTATTATTTCTATTAATTTGATAGATTTTATCTAGTCATACTGCCACTTATTGCTACAAAATGGCATGTACCAGGATTATCATGCTTTACTGTACTTATGTTTTCATGATGTGCAACACTCAATGAGAACATTGTTTTAAACAAATACATAAATAGAAACCCAAGGTCCTTTCTATGACATTGTCACTCGAATCTTTGAATTATTTTATAAATGATAGTTTAGCATGTATATACTAATTCATCATCAACATTCCTTTTTGTAGTTTGTAGTTTTTGTGTTACACTCAGCAGTGCTCATGGGGCGTTCCTGCCTCTGAACTTAGGATCATATGGAATACTGTAAATCAAACCTGGGGTAGTCATGTGCAAAACAAGTGCCCTTCTCACTGTGCTATCACTCTGGCCCCCAAATTTTTTTAGAAAGCTTTTATACTAACAATTAAAGTCATTCTTCAGTTTTGTTGAAAATAGAATGTTGGATATACTTGATGCACCAAAACAAATTGTAATGTAGTTGTCAACCTCAACACCATTTTGAATTGTAATTGGTTTTATACCCAAGAAGTTTATACACCATCTCCTCCCATCACTAAATCTCCATTGAAGATTCTAGGTGATTGAAAGGAAAGATTTCCTTTTAACAAGTTGGCAATATGTTAGGAAAGGGAGGTTGGGAGAAAACACTAAAGGTGCTTTTCAGTAAGATTTATTTTAGTAAAGAATCCAAAAACCAAAAAAAAAAAGAATACATGTGGAAATCGAAGATCCATAAACAGATTCTTGAAAAACTACTCTTGTTTTAACAGTTCTTGAAAAATCTGTTATAAAAACAGAGCTCAGATGTTCTGCAATTTATCTCTATCTTCACAAACTATATGGGTTCACTAGCATGCCTAAAGCCTAGTTTGAAACCGCTATTGAGTTAGAGGGAAGCTCAGACAAAATAAATTATTTGAGTAGAAGGTAACAGGGTCATCTTTATGAATCTATAAGTTTTGCTATTAGAACTTTCCTATTATTCCCTTTCTCCTTATTTTAGATAATGGAATTCTCATAATCTTCTTAGGGTTGAACTGGCTCTGGATCAGAAAGCAACAGAAAGTCCATGTATTTCTTCTCTAAGAAATTTTGTGGATTTTATTGCCACAACCCAAAGCTAAAGGAAATAAGGAGAGAGAAGCTTTCATCCCTGCTATCCCACTGTCTCTCTTTCATTTTGATTAAACATGAAAATAATTGCCTCTCCTCTTGGAGACCTGCCTTAATTAGTCTAATCTGATTTGCACTGGTAAAACTAACACTAAAATGCTTTTACTCTGAGTTTTTTAATTATAGAGCAGTCACGCTTTTTCTTAACAGACACTAAAATCAAATGCTATAATGTTGGATGAGGTCACTGTGAATAGTTTGTTATCCTTCTATTTTGAATTACCGCGTGAGTTTCTGTGAATATTATGCAGTGACAGGAAGCAACAGATACAATTTATTGTCGGAAAAATAGGAATTGCTACTATACTTTATATAAATAGTAATAAGTTTCATAAGTCGTTTCATAGGAATACTTGGTGATCAGAACGTCCTATTTTTCCATCACACTCCTTTACTGATTTTTACTTTCTTTCTCATCTCTTTTTAAATGGTCTTCCCTAACAGTCTGATCACTTGATACATTTTTCACCAATACTCTCACAAGCATTCTCAAACCTTTTGCTCCCTTGAATTTCTGCTTATCTATTCTTCCAAGTTCCAGCCCAGAATCAAACAACTTAATCTGTTCTTTACTATTGTTTCCAGTTTGTCAAACACTGCTGGAGAAAAATCTTATAAAAGCTGATTCAACAAATAACAAATATTCAATTCCAATATTCACTTTGACCCTTAGCACTACATGGCAATCATTTTATTGTTGCCTGATTGGCTTCCTTTCCCACTGATCAGTTTTACAAAGCTCAAGTCATCACTCTTCTTAAGATTTCTTATTTTTCCTTAATCAATAGCTGACCTTATTTTCCACTCCAGAAAAATTTAGCCTTGGGTTTCCTTCCTTCTCGCTTCTTTTGAATAGTCATTTATATATTTATCTTGACTCTTCCCTCCACAGTTTGCAACATGTAGTTTATACTATTTACATATTATAAGATGGTTTTATCCCTTTTTAATATTTTCTGTTATTGTTTTAAATTCTTCACTATACAAAAGTTACTTATTACAAGGTAAGTACTATCCTTGGATATCACACTGAAAGTTGAAGTGGCATGCCCAAAATGTTAGAAAATTATAAATACAAAGCACATATAAATATTAAGTGGTTGTTCTTCTATATTTAATCATCTTCAAGCAAAGACAAAGTAAGATGAATTGGAATATGATCTGACCACTAATTATTTTATTTCTTTCTTTTGTCCCCCAATTCACAATACAAACCAGGCAAAGGGCTTGGGTTGAGGTGTATATGGGGTGCATTTACTGTACCTCCTCTTTCTATACAGTGTAAAGAACACAGTCTGTGGTAAGAATTGGGAGGCCCTATCTTTTCTTTTCTTTTTTTTCTATTTATATATACATACACACACACAAACACACACACACACCCCCAAAAAAAATCTTTCACCAGTGCAACATTCCCATGACCAATATCCCAAGTGTCCTTCCTCCCCACCCCACACAGGCCTGTACTCTAGACAGGCTTTCTACTTCCCTCATTTAGTCACATTTTGTTATGTTAATTCTCAGTGTAATTATTTCTGTGATTGTACTAAATGATCCCTGTGGTGAACTTCATGTCAGGAGCTGGACCCTCCAGTCCTCCTCTATTTTGTCTCTGAGAATCATTACACAAATGTTTTTCATTTTTCTCAAAACCCATAGATGAATGAGACCATTCTGTGTTTATCTCTCTCCCTCTGACTTATTTCATTCAGCATAATAGACTCCATGTACATCCAGGTATAGGAAAATTTCATAACTTCATCTCTACTTCATCTACTAATTATTTTAAATTCTTACATAATATTACAACTTGAAGCTTAAAGAAATTATGTTTTAACAATCAATGACATTCTTTTGTCTTCTGGTAGTTGCTACACCTATATTATGATAAGTCATGAATAAAAATTAATCTGCTTGGACCTGGAGAGATAGCATGGAAGTAAGGCTTTTGCCTTTCATGTAGAAGGTCAGTGGTTTGAATCCCAGCATCCCATATGGTTCCCTGAGTCTACCAGGAGCGATTGCTGAGCATAGAGCCAGGAGTCACTCCTGAGCTCTGCCAGGTGTGACCCAAAAACCAAAAAAAAAAAAAAAAATTCTGCATAATTATAATTATTTATTTTTATAGTGAGCAGTTCACTTTTCCAAATTCAATCCCATCTTTTCATAGAACTCCTAGCACAACCACTGTCAATTACATGTCAACTACACTGTCATTCACCTGATATGACTCTTGTAATTTAATGTCATGTTATAACATCTATCAAAAAATAATAAGTGACACATTATTCTTTAGAAAAAGTATACGGAGAAACTGACTAATAAGAAGTTTTTATATAGAACAATCTTCAGAGACATGTTTTCTATTTCATTAGGACTATATCCAGGTCTTGTGGTATATTAAACTTGTAAATAATCTGGGGGTATTCTCTCTTTACCTTTAGAAAAGGGAACAAAATAATGAACATAAAATGAGGTACAGGATCTTTATGAGACTATGGGGCTAGCAAGATAGTATAGGACTAAGATGATCAACTTGTATGCAGTTGCTCAACCTTCTAAGTATTTCTAGGAGTAGTCCTTGAGTATTGACCTAGAAGTTAGCATTGGTACTTCCAAGTCTAATGCAAAAATGTGAAAATAAAGGCAACAATTACTTAATATAAATCAGCTACTTTTATCTGATCATTTAGAGCAGGGGTCCTCAAACTTTTTAAACAGGGGCCCAGTTCACTGTCCCTCAGACCATTGGAGGGCCAGACTATAGTAAAAACAAAACTTACAAACAAATTCCTATGCACACTGCATACATCTTATTTTGATGTGAAGAAACCAAATGGGAACAAATACAATATGTGGCCCACGGGCCGTAGTTTGGGGACCACTGATTTAGAGTATGAAACAATACCCAAACACAAAAACTTATTAAAATATGAACACCTGACATGGGTCAAGAACTTCACATATTTTATTTTATTCTCACAAAAACCTGTTCTTTTTTATTCACCACTATCATATTCTGATTTTTTTTTTCATGTGGGAAGTAAGACTCAAAGAATTTAATAAATTGCTCACAGATTTCTGCTCATTATAAAGTTGGGTTTTGAAGTCTTATGTTATTTCCATTGTAATATTTAACGGTTTCCCAAGATCTCTCCAAAGACAAAATGTTTAAGTTACTTAAAAAGAAGTCACTTAAGTCAAAGAAATGCTGCTAATAGTTGAAATTGATTTGGCTTAATTTACTTTGAGAATATTCCTAAAATCTCTTCTCTAAATCCATATTTTAGGAAGGAAGAAATGTAAAACTCATGAATTTTCTTCTCACTAAATGACACAGAAAATATTTGATGCTAGGATAAATGTGATTTTAATATGGAAAAAAATGAAGGCAGAATCAGTATCTGTGAGAGAGCCTTATTTCAGGCTTCCAAGAAAGAACCTGGCTCTGGAAGGACAGTGTAGTTGACATGTAATTGACAGTGGTTGTGCTAGGAGTTCTATGAAAAGATGGGATTGAATTTGGAAAAGTGAACTGCTCACTATAAAAATAAATAATTATGCAGACTTTTTTGGGGGGGATTTTAGGTCACACCTGGCAGAGCTCAGGAGTTACTCCTGGCTCTATGCTCAGCAATCGCTCCTGGCAGACTCAGGGGACCATATGGAATGCTGGGATTCAAACCACCGACCTTCTGCATGAAAGGCAAAAGCCTTATCTTCATGCTATCTCTCCGGACCCAAGCAGATTAATTTTTATTCATGACTTATCATAATATAGGTGTGGTAATTACCAGAAGACAAAAAGAATGTCATTGATTGTTAAAACATAATTTCTTTAAGCTTCAAGTTGTAATATTATGTAAGAATTTAAAATAATTAGTGGATGAAGTAGAGATGAAGTTATGATAGCATGGATGGCTATTTCACACACTGTATCCTCTTGCTAAATGATAGCATTATCATACCTTGTTATTTTGATATAAGTGGTCTATATAATAATGATAATCGGATCATATATTTTATTGGTATTTTATATTCATGTGTATTTACCAGTGTGGTCCACTCTCTCTGAAGTTTTTTTTTTCCCACTTCCTTTCCCTCATAAAATCAAGAGTTGTGTCCTGAAGATAACACAACACAACCCCTTGGGGTTTATTATAATAAAAGATGTTTTTGATGGGACCAGAGTGGTGGCACAGGTGATAGGGCATTTGCCTGTGCGCACTAGCCTAAGACGGACTGTGGTTCGATCCCCCAGCGTTGTATATGTTCTCCCAAGCCAGGAGTGATTTCTGAGCACATATCTAGGAGTAACCCCTGACCGTCACTGGGTTTGGCCCAAAAACAAACAAACAAAACAGATGTTTTTGATATAGATTTTTTGACAGACCATCGTTTTCTAATGTAGTAAGAATTTCATAATATTGATATTCTGTTTTTATTCCTATTTACTGACTTCTCAATACAACTGAAAGCTGAGTTGACGAAAGCTAAATTGGCAAAAAAATCTAAGTCAAGAACCGGTACAAAATAGTTGATATTTTCAGTCAACAAACTAGCAATGATATAGGAGTTACCTAAAAGGTCTGTTGCTTTTGTGGTCTTAGAGTCATTGTGACATCATGATATAGCTAAAAATCAGTCCAAGGCAACAGGAGTTTTAAGAACAGCAAGCACTTAAAAAATGATGGCTTAACGGAATGGGACAAAAAAGCACATATTTTCACAAATATCTCTGTATTCTTGGAGTAGAAGTTTTCTTCCAAGATGACAAGTGACACAAACTCTGTAGGCTCTTACTTGCTCTCCCAAACAAGGTGAGTCTGACTGAAAACGCCAAATGATAACTATCCAGGGAGGAAAAAAGGGTCGCTATTATTAACCTAGGTTAAAGGCAGACATGATGGTGTTTCTTCCCACAGAAATTCTAAAATAGATGACAACTACTTGAAGGAATTAAATGCGGATTTAGAACTAAGGAAGCAGGAACTGCTGGAAATGCTAAAACCTGCAGACGATAAGAATCCTCTCCTATTACAGAAGTTAATGTTGAACTTGGAGGAAAAACAAAAATGGTAAGGCTTTGTAAGGCAAGAATTCATAGCAGTAGAAACTCTGGATAACTGTAATTTATAGAATTTAAAATGACTATTAATCAAAGGTTTAGTAGTGATTGCTTACATTTAATTACTTTTTTGTAACATTCAGTTATTTTTTGGGGGGGGTCTCACCTGGCAGTTCTCAGGGGTTACTCCTGGCTCTAGGCTCAGAAATCACCCCTGGCAGGCACAGGGGACCATATGGGATGCCGGGATTCGAACCACCGTCCAACTGCATGAAAGGCAAACTCCTTACTTCCATGCTATCTCTCCAGTTCTCTATTTTTTTTGTAACCTCAGTGGCACTCAGGGGTTAATCCCAACTCTATTCAGAAATCATTCCTGGCAGGCTCTGGGGACGTTATGGGATGCTGGGGGTCGAACGTGAGATGGCTGTGTGCAAGGCAAATTCTCTCCCTACTGTGATATCGCTCTGGCTCCTTAATTACTTTTGTAATAAAAATATCTGGACAATTTAGTTATAGTTGGTAAAATATATACCTCCTTCATCCCCTTCAAGGGCGAAGAAACCCTATATCCCTATATCTCTCAGGCCAAGGGAATTCTATTTTTTTTTTTTTTTGAGTCACACCTGGCAGCGCTCAGGGTTTAATCCTGGATCTGTGCTCAGAAATCACTTCTGGCAGGCTCAGGGGACCATATGGGATGATCGAACCACCAACCTTTTGCATGAAAGGCAAATGCCTTACCTCCATACTATCTCTCTGGCCCCAAGGGAATCCCTTTTTAATCTCCCCAATATTTACTGTGCCTATGCAAAAGAGAGAGAGAGAGAGAGAGAGAGAGAGAGAGAGAGAAGCACAAATCAATTTGTTTTTGTTGTTTTTGTTTTTTGTTTTGTTTTTATTTTGGAACGGTGGTTAGTGTTTAGTTGTTGTCTTTATTGCTGTGGTGCTTTTTGGGGTTTTATCTGTTTGATTTTTTTTGTATTGTCATGTTTTTCTTCCTTTTTCCCTTTCTTCTCTTAAATTGATATTTATAACCTCTAAAAGGACTCCTCCTGTTTTTTGCTTGTTTAATTTTTGCCCCCCCTTTTTTTCCTTCCTTCAAACAGAACCACATAACTTGAACCATCAAGTTCTGCCTCATAAATTGAGGGGGAAATACTGGAGGGTAACAAGACCAAAAAGTCATATGAACATTGAGTAGAAATAAAAATGATCAAACTTAAACATCAAATCCAAAGCTAACGACAACAGAATCAATACCCAATCTACAACAAGCTAGACACAGAGGGGATCACATACTAACAGCTTGGGGGGGCAAAAGAGGGGAATATGGGATGCATGCTTGGATTAGGTGTGGAGGGAAGACAATATTGGTGGTGGGAATGCCCCTGAATCAATGTCACTATGTACCTAAAATATTACTGTGAAAGATTTGTAATTCACTTTGGTCAAAATAAAAACTATTTAAAAAAAAGTTGTAACCCCAATATCAGAATGACAAGGAATGTATATTATATATTATATACATTTATAACTAAGCTTCCAAGGCCAGAGCCTTAGCACAGCGGGTAGGGCACTTGCTTTTCACAGGACTAGCCCAGTTTAGCTCCTCAGCATCCCATTATAGTCCCCCAAATTCTGCCAGGAGTAATTCTTGAGTGCAGATCTAGCAATAAGCCCTGAGTACTGCCAGTTTTGTGATGTCATAAAACCAACAATATATATATATATATTGTATATATATATTGTATATATATATATATATATATATATATATATATATATAT
>PVKC010050400.1:0-10589 GCA_004027635.1 Crocidura indochinensis
AGGCGCCGGTTCTCCGCGCCCTGCACACTACCCCCACCCCTAAGCTGGAGCTCGGCTTTCCCCGCGAGCTGAAGCAGAAAGCCCCTTCAGGCCCGAAGGAGGCTGGAGCTTGGGGAGGCGGCGGGTGAGACCCCCTTTGCGCGCCGTAGCCCTCAATTGCGCGGAGGACAAAGCGTCCGAAGGCTCCGGGTCAGCGACCCCGGCGGGCACGGTGCTCATGGGGGGCTTGGTCCGAGCTGGAGAGGTGCGAGTCCCGGCGCGGCTAGGGCTGGGTTAGAGGCCGAGTTTGGGTGCGTTAGGGAGCGAGAGCCCAGCGCGCTCTGGGTCTGAAACTACCTGTAGCTGCTGCTACCTGCCCGCCCCACCTCGGTAAGAACAACAATGCTTCTCAGGCGCGCGCGTGTGTGTGCGATACGTGAGTGTGTGTGCGGTGTGTGTGCAGCAGCCACTCCACACCCCGATCCGTAGTATTTTTGCTGTATCCAGGTTGCGCCCGGGAGCTCGGCACCGCCCGCTTTGCGCCGGGCGCAGCTTACCTCTTACCCCATGCGCGGGCGCACTCCACCCGGCTGGCCGCACCCTCCACACCTGGGCCAGGACCTGGGCGCCCGGCTCCGGAGCCCCAGAGCCGGGTCGGCTTCACTCACCCCTCCCCTCTCTCCCTCGCTCTCCGCAGAGAATGTGATGGACATCGGTCTGACCAACGAGAAGCCCAACCCCGAACTCTCCTACTCGGGCTCCTTCCAGCCTGCCCCGGGCAACAAGACCGTGACCTACTTGGGAAAGTTTGCCTTCGACTCTCCTTCCAACTGGTGCCAGGACAACATCATTAGCCTCATGAGCGCCGGCATCTTGGGGGTGCCCCCGGCGTCAGGGGCACTCAGCACGCAAACCTCCACGGCCAGCATGGTGCAGCCTCCCCAGAGCGAAGTGGAGGCCATGTACCCAGCACTGCCCCCGTACTCTAACTGCAGCGATCTCTACTCGGAGCCTGTGTCCTTCCACGACCCGCAGAGTAACCCGGGGCTTGCCTATTCCCCCCAGGATTACCAATCGGCCAAGCCGGCCTTGGACAGCAACCTTTTCCCCATGATTCCTGACTACAACCTCTACCACCACCCCAACGACATGGGCTCGATTCCGGAGCACAAGCCCTTCCAGGGTATGGACCCCATCCGGGTCAACCCGCCCCCGATTACACCCTTGGAGACCATCAAGGCCTTCAAAGACAAGCAGATCCACCCGGGCTTTGGGAGCCTGCCTCAGCCGCCGCTCACACTCAAGCCTATCCGACCCCGCAAATACCCTAACCGGCCCAGCAAGACCCCGCTCCACGAGCGGCCCCACGCCTGCCCCGCCGAGGGCTGCGACCGCCGTTTCAGCCGCTCGGATGAGTTGACCCGGCACCTGCGCATCCACACCGGCCACAAGCCCTTCCAGTGCCGGATCTGCATGCGGAGCTTCAGCCGCAGCGACCACCTAACCACTCACATCCGCACGCACACCGGAGAGAAGCCTTTTGCCTGTGAGTTCTGCGGGCGCAAGTTTGCGCGCAGCGATGAGCGGAAGCGCCACGCCAAAATTCACCTCAAGCAAAAGGAGAAGAAGGCGGAGAAGGGGAGTGCGCCCTCTGCGTCCTCAGCGCCCCCCGTGTCGCTGGCCCCCGTGGTCACCACCTGCGCATGAGGCTCGGGGCCCCCCCAGGTCTCCTCTTTTCCCCTCCAGTGTCTCGTGGCTGCTCGTCTGAAAGCAGCGGGAAAGCCAGTCACCGAGGCGCAGAGGCAGCGCCCTGGCCTCTCCATGGACGTAAGGTCCCTTGTTCCCTTTCGATGTGACCCGTTTCCACCCTTTCACGCCGGCCGGCTGTCGGGGGCAGGGCGCGAGGCGCCTTCTCTTTGCTGCCCGCACCTCCCTAGCCTAGCGTGGGGGCGGAAAGGTGGCGTCTAGCCCGCTTTGTTCAGTTCGGATCGCCTTGATCCAGGGGCCGCTGGGCCGCGCCAAGGACCTGCGGGGATACTGAAGGCGGGAGGTGGGGGGGCCTCCAAACCTCGCCGACCCAAGCACCTCACGCCCCCTCCCAACATCTCCCTCGGTTCCCCTTCGAAGACCCGAGAGGGGGAGGGGTGCAAAGCGCACCAAAGCGCAAAGCTTGCTGCCCGCCGCACGCACGCGCGCCTGCGTGCGGGGATGCGCGCGAGTGCGTGCTCGTGTGAGTCTGTGTGTATGTGCGAGTGTGTGTGTGCGCGTGTGTGTACGCGCGCTTGCGTGTGCTTGAGACTGTTGAGCTGAAGTGGGCTGTGTCCACCCCGACTCTTCCCCACATCGGACCCCAAGACGCTAGGGCACGTCCCAGGCTGGGGGCCCGCACGTGGCCGACGAGATGGTCTTCCATCTGCTCGGAAATTATGTTTCTTACAGAAATGCCTCGGATGCCGCCGCCGCGGTGCTGCTTCGGCCGCTTCGGGTTTGGGCCCCTCACAACCCCTCCTCTCCTTTTCCGAGTGCTTCCCTCTTAGGCCTCAGGGCAGTTTGATCTGCGGGGAGAAGGAGCAGCCATTGCTGAACCTGCCTTTTTAAAAACGTATTCCCTCAGCTCCACGTTTCAAAAATCGATGTTCCCAATCTGCCCCCTGACCTCTTCTTTCCTCTAAGCCATCCCCATCGCTTTCCAAACGTTTCCAGAAAGGCAGGCCTCAACCAGCCACCCGGTTTCACCATCTGTTTGTTTCTCTCACATACCCATTTCTCCTCCCCATCACTGAAGGGAAAGCAGCTCCGATTTTGCCCTTTGTCTTCCCAACACAACAGGTGGGACCCAGATGCATATGGTGTGTGCACATACATACGTATGGAGATGTCTGTGTATATTTACACAGATGCATGTATTTATAACACACAATATGTATTCCTTGCAAGACCTCAAAGGCTATCCAGTGCAGTGCACCGGAATAAAGAGAATGTGTAGGTATATGCAGCTTTAACTTATGTGTATGGAAAAATTAATTGCCACGATGACATACATCTTCTATGTGCTTTGTGTTGAGTATGTAGTTACACATACATGTGTAAATACAGGCATGTATGGTCTATTTATGTGTGCTTATATACACCAGACATATATTCACACGCACATGTCCATCCCAACTTTTTCCTCCAAGATGGGAATTTCTGTATTAGTCCATGTGGATGAGTGAAACATATTTTTTCCACACCCCAGTCTCTCTCACCTTCTCCCCGCCCTACCTCACCTCTTCTCAGGCACCCCCACCTCCCCAACCCTTCTCCACACAGGGGTGACTGTTTGAAGTGGAGCAGTAGGGAAGGCTGCTCTCTGGGACAGTTTGGAGCAGTCACGACTGAATGTACTGTTCCCTCTTAGCATCTTTCTCCTGGGGTCAGTGAAGCTGCCCAGAGAGAAGGAACAAAGGTCTGGAGTTTACAGAATGTCTGTTTTTAAAGTCACTTTATACGTTTCCACCTTTTTTTTTTTTTAAGCACCATTGGCTTTTGTTTTTGTTTTTGGTGGTGGATAAATAATACTAAAAGGAGTCTAGTCAAAGAGGGAAATGAAAGAGCAGGGGTGTGTGAATTTCCAGGTACTTAGACAGTTAGCAGGAGAGAGATGTTGATGAAGTTTGCAGGAGGGCCCATATTTTTTTCAGCTGAAGGGTAAAATCTTTCTTTGCAGAGACAGTATTTTGCTGAATACTTTTTATAATGTGATAATTCAAAACAAATTTTGGTCACTTCAAAGCTGGAAGGAGGAATCAGATATCCTTTAATATTTTTTCCTTGCTCCTCCTGGTTTATGCATGTCACTGCATGATAACTCTGAGTTTTCCTTTGTTTTAATAAAACTGTTCTCAGACATTTAAGCTAAACTAAGAGAAAAAATAACTTTGTTGCCAAAAGGTTGTGCTATTCAGATTTTTTATATGTCTGCATGTTTAAAAAAAAACAACAAAAGAAAATGCACTCTAATTTATGTGAACTGAGAGAAAAAAATCAGGTTTTAAACAGGAAAACCTATGGGGAATGATATTTTTTGAAAGACTTTTGTATAAAGTTGAGTACTTAGAAAAAGACAAAACCAGATGTAATATATTTTGTGGATGTTTTTATTTCTTGGATTTATAGTACCTTATACTAAGGTTAAAAATATGCTTGATATTGTGAAAAGGTGAAATTCTTCGCCAACATTTCATTTGCTCCTTTGTCATATTGTTATGCCAATATAATATAGTTAATGAAAACAGCATTTTTAAAAACTGAAATCTTGAAATGGTGTAATGTTGTACCATTTGCACTGTGAGCAAATGCTAATACAGTAAATATATTGTGTTTGCTGACAATCAGCCCGCCTATAAATCTCCTTATTTTATTTCTTGTTTTCATAGTATAAACTTTTTGGTTTGGCCTTTTTTTTTTTGTCTTGGTTTGTTTTTCTGTTTTTTTTGTTTGTTTGTTTTGTTTGAGAGATTGTTATGCCTGGCTTTGCTATTCTTGCTCTGAAAATATGGAATTTTGTGTTATTGGAGGTTGATCTGAACTTCCTGTGGTTTTGAGGCTCAGATCTCTAATGTTGAGTGTTTACTACAGTACCAAGAAGATAGAGGTTTCCCTCCACTCCTCTAGAAGCCTTAAACTGCCAGAGAGAGGAGGTAAATAAGTTAGACAAAATCTTGAGAGGCAGGACTAGTGACTGGAACCTTCTAAAGCTCCTCTTTCTAGTTTCTAATGGGTTTTGGAGGGGAGGGAATCTTCTGGATTACAGACCATTCTTTGAAGGTCAGAGGGCATCCTGGATCAAGATCCTGTGTCGTCTCTACAACCACACAGTGTAGTAGTTCTTACTGAAGGTTTTGACACCTGAAAAGAACAGGTGGAGACTTGAGAAAGATTCTTCAGGGCTGGCAAGATAAGTAGAGAGATTGGAAGATCTCTTGTGGTCAGGTAATTAGGAAAAAATCAGGTTTAAAAATTCTACAATTTTCAGTCCTACTTGGACAAGATTTTCCAGGCTAATAAAGCTACCTGGAAAAGGTAATTTGGCCTGAAAAAAAATAGCTTTTAGCATTGACCCGATGATCTTTAGCAAGAAAGAACTCATGCGGTTCAGAGAACACACAAGAATGCTCCTGGTAGGATCAGCCACTCATATCTAATAAATTCTGCCTCCCTCCCATATAAAAGCAATGTTTACTCTACCTGTGGTTTGCTTTTCCAGTATAGAGGATAAACTACTGAGTTTATTAGCCAACTTTCATAATTTCTGAGGTACCCCACCTCTCTTCCAATTTATTGCCTAATCTCTATCTTGCTCCCTTGTTATTATCCTGTAGTTTTTTTTTTTAATCTAGTTCTGTGAGATATGTTGTTTAGTTTTGTTTTGCTTTGCTTTGAGGGCTGCACTAGGCAGGCAGTGCTCAGGACTTACTCTTGTCTCTTCCTTAAGGGATCACTCCTGGAGTGTTCTGAGGACCATATGTAGGTGCCAGGACTAAACCATTGAAGACAAAATCCCTACCCAATTGTACTATTGCTCTGACTTATATGAAACATGTTTTCAAGCAGTATTTGAACCAATCAATCCTCTCTTTCTTGCTGCTTGCCTGATTTCTACAATATCCATTTATGTTTCTGTGCATTTAATTAAGTTCTGTCTTGGAGAAGTCAGAAAAGTCTCGGTTTGGTGTACAATAGTGAGCAAGTAAATGTAACCTCACAATAATGACAGGGACAGTATCTCAGTATCTGAGATACTGACTGGACCCTCCAGCAAGTGCAAGAAAAGGAGAATAACATCCTTGTTCAGAAACTCTTCCTACAGGCCAAGTGCAGGCCAATCACAGTGGAAAATGTGGGTGGCCTTTCTACTTGCTAGAATTACCAAGAAGCTGAAGCCAGTCCTGGGTGGAGAAGGTGGGATGTGGCCTTAGAAAAGAATGTTTTTGAAGTGAGAGATCAGTAAGGAGAATGCAGTATGGAATCTTAAATTTTCTCACCCACACAATTCTAGGTGACTGGATGCCATCTTGAATTCCCTTCTCTTACCTCATGCCACTTTAAAATTTCCAAACTAAAACATTAGGTATCCTCCTTAATAAAAAATAAAAAAAAGAGAAGATGAGCAAAAATCCTAAAGATTGAGTGCCTTATTCATCTCTTTGTTGGGCTACCTCTTTTCTTCAAAATTTCTATGTTTTTAAGTGAATATTTCCAGAGGAAGATAGCGTCATGGTATCTTCATAGCTAGCATCCAGCCCCACCTGCACCTTCTCCAATCAAAGCCTTCAGAGTTACACTTTCGTCAACAGCATGCTATGCTGCATGATTAACAAACTCACTTCCCATTGGTGCATGTTACTCAACCCAACCTGGTTGAACCACTGGGTTACTTGGCAATATGGCAGCCCGCCTGGCTGGCACCAGCCCTGTATGGTGTAATCTCTGATTCACACTTTGTAGCTAGATAAGACTGCTCCAGATAGTATCGCACCAGCAACCCAACCTGCCTCGAATTTGGTAAATATGCGAAAAGGAGACTGAGCCTGAAACTTAGTATTGAAGTGAGGAGATATCAGAGGAGAGGACTAATTGAGGCTCTCAGAAGGAGCCAGTAGAAACTTAGAAAGAGGAGGCCTGGAAGCAAATCAGACATAAGAGTGGAAGAAGAGAAATCACTCCTTTCAAATTTCTTCCAACTCTAAGATGTTTGGGAGTGAAAGGATGTTTCACACATGCATACACCTTGGGAGTGGCAGATTGAAGGTAATGACTCTTTGCAAAAATTGTACTCAGTGACCTGGGGTTGGGTACAAATGGGAACTAGGAACAAGAAGATACTTATGTATTTATAGAGAAGAAAGAAACACTTATTCACAAGTCAATAAAATGGAATACTAAGGTAAAATCTGGTAATTGAAAGCAATAATTTATAGCCACTTATTGCTAATCCCTTCTTATATTACAGTTTTCCTGCCATAGATGAGGGTATTAAAAGTTGCTTCTTCCTGACTTTGATTCCTGTGCCATCCTGCAATAATAAACCTAGAGGAAAGAGGATACATCTTTCTGTACTAAAGTCTAGAATCATTCTTGTCGAGTCTTAATAACTAGGAAAAATGGATTTTTCTAAAAGGAGTTTAAAACATATCTCTTCAGAAAACCTACTGTTTGTGGAGAAAAGTAAGGTTTGCAGAAGAGGAACCACCTGCCCTGATTTTGGGCCCCTTGGACACACCTGTCTCTGGAACACTCCTGGGGACAGTCATTCCCCATCAGTCATCCACAGAGGCCAGAAGCATGACTGGTTGCCTCACCCAGTTTCCTGCTCCTGAAATTTTATAAATCTGTTTGAATGTTCCCATCTAGCAATCACAAATATCTTCAACTGTCTTTTCACAGTCCTTTGCAAGGAGAGGAATGGCCAAGGATTGGGGCAGTGTGGTGAGCTTTCCCAAGCTTCAGCAAAGTCATACACAAAACAGAACAAGTCCTTACTGTTCAGCCTGGGACATGATCCACAGTTCCTTCTTGTGGCTGTTCTCCCTAGGGCCTAAAATTGATGCACAATCCTGAAAGACATGGGCACAGTGCCTACTCTTCTCTCTAACCCCTGCTGGGAAAGATGGTGCCAAAAAAGGCTCTTCTAGTTTTGTGCTTACGCTCCTGGATCACTATTGATAGGGCTCAGGAGAATCAAATGGGATGCTAGGAATTAAACTCAGGTCAGCTGTATGCAAGGCAATGTACCCACTGTACTATATATCCGGTTCTTCTTTTTGTTTCGCTTTATTTTCATCAGAAACTCATTCACCAGGAGCCAAGGCACTCCTGACCATATTTAAGCACTTGCTTGACAGGCCTGACATTTGACACTTGGGCCTGGTGCTGTTTAGAGGCCAATAGAATTATATCTGGCAGTACTCAGAAGGATCTTGGAGTGGTGGGAATCTAATTTAGGGTCTCTAATGCTAGACTTGTGTCTTACCCCTGAAGCCACCTCTCCAGCCCCAAAAAAGTTTTCTTAGCACTCTTACTAAGGAGTTGAGGTAAATTGAAATGGCCACAAAACTTCAGTGAGTAACAGAAAATTCCTGCTTGTCTCTGATCCAACAACCAGGCTGGGTAGGAGTTCTACCTCAGGTTTCTTTAGTCTTCCTTGCCTGTCTGTCTCCAGGCCTTTCAGCACATTCCCTCCCATCTGGATAGTGGCTTTCTGCACTCCGGTCCCTGGAAGAGGAAGGCAGCTTCCTGAGGCCTCAGCATACTCTTCCTGGCATTCAACCACCCCACACTATTTATGCAGTCCCCTCCTTCAAGCTGTGCCTCAAGGACTCTGCCACCCTTCGGTCCTCTCTACCCCAGTAATCCCTTCCTTCAGTATATTTCCTGGGTCTATTAGTACTGCAGCCTTGTTTAAGAAAAAAAAAAAAAAACAACAAAGGATTGGGGAAAGGGGCAGGTACCCATACCCAGCTATGGTCCTGACTCTGCTCAGGGATCACTCTGGCAGTGATCAGGGGACTCTATGTGGTATTAAAGATAGATTCTGGATGGGCTATGCACTATGCCTTTACCCCTGTGCTATCTCTCCAGACTGCAGCCATCTTTGTTTTGAAATTCTCCTGGTGAATTGAAATAGGTACTCTCCTGACTCAACCAATAAACAGATTTGAAAGTCCTACTGAATTCCTATAAATAGCCTCAGGAATGCTTCCACCATTCAGCTTTCTGTAGAGAAAAAATATGTCAGAAACTTGAGGCTATGTGCCCAGTCCAAGGGGAATTAGTCTGTCTAACTTGGCCACTCCAGAAACTGATCACACACCTTGAACATCTGTCCCACCAGAGGGAAGAGATTAATGACTAGAATGAAATTGTATTCTGGCTTCTCAACAATAGACAACAGGCACTCTGGCACTTTCTGCTCCATGTTTTGACTCTCCATGTTTCCAGGTGCCTGGGGCTTCCATTTCCCCTTGGTCCTCTCTCTCTCTCTCTCTCTCTCGCCTCTCTCTCTCTCTTTATCTCTCTCCTCTCTCTATCTCTCTCTTCTCTCTCCTCTCCTCTCTCTCCCCTCTCTCCTCTCTTTCTTTCCTCTCTCTCCCTTCTCTCCCCTCTCCCCTCTCTTTCATCTCTCTCTCTCTCTCTCTCTCTCTCTCTCTCTCTCTCTCTCTGTTGCATACAGAGGAAGTCGAAAGTGAGGCTATGGGAACTGGGAGGCATAAAAGCCCCTCCAGGTGCTGGCTAGTTCTGGGGACAATTGTTATGGCATTGAATCTCTTTTCTGAAAGTTGGGAGCAGTTTGACAGCCCAGTGGACACACTGGCCTGGAGACCCATGACCTTCTGTGGAACCCTCACCTTCATCCTAGATCTAAGTCTTCAAATACTCTTCATAACTTCCTTGCATGGCTGATAGTTGACAAGTTTCCTAGTATCATGAAGAAATTTCTTCTTTTCTTATCACTGCCTTTATGGAGTCCAAAAATATGGTGCATCTGGGACCTGGCTCATGCACATGTTCTTAAATGTTATTTCTCTCTCTTCTCTCTTGTCCTTTCTTCATTCTTCAAGCACATTGGAAAGAGAGGGTACTGTCCATATCAGGATGGTCTGTGGATTCAGACACAACTAGAGCAGCTGGCAGCCCTCAGTGTAAATTCCTATGCTTGACAGCATAGTCTAGAAATGCATCCTTTCCACCCCATCCCCTCCTCGCCTCTAGCATCTCTCCTACCCAGCACCCCAGGACACAAGTCCTTTCCCCTCTTGGCCATGGCTGCTGTTCATTGTTGCCATTTCCTGGCCTGGCTCCTGACCTCTTTCCAGGTCCCTTTGTCCAATCTGCCTCTCTTAGATGGGTGGATGTAGCACCTTCCTGATCCAGTATCATCTGCAAAGTTAATTAATGTGTCATTGGGCTGTTGCCTGCTTCCTGATCCTTATCAGGGATTTAAATAAAACGCAGCTGCCCCAGTTCTTCTCCATGCTTCCTTCTCACTGGATCTGTGGCTTCTTAGTCATCAGCCCTTGACCTGAGTCTTTTGGCCATTTTTCATCTTCCAGCTTCCAGGCAGGTGGTGTGGCCCCTACTCAGTGCTCATTTGGGAACAGAAGTTCCATTCAGGGCTTTATGGGAGTGATACTCTGAGAGAGATTCTGCTTTGCCGCTCCTGAGATGAACACAGTATCAGTTGGTCACAGGGACCACTTAGTCCTGTACATTCCTCAAATAGGGTCTGAGAGCTGAGTCAAGATTTTGAAGCAGATTCTCAGTAAAGAATCCTATGGCAGAGTTCTGGTGGTTTCTTTAGCAAAGACTTACCATGCAGAGCCCACCATGCATGACACACTCTTCAGGGAACTGAGGATAGAGACATGAACAAAAAGGTGCTCCATGCTCAAAGCACTCCTCCAGGGCAGAAACATTTTTTTAAAGTGGCATAGCTCAATGGCTAGAATAAGAAGGTTTGGTTCAATCCCAGCACCAATGATCACCCAGTTTTGCCAGGACCTCAGCACTGAGCCAAAAATGCCCCCTAAACACTCCCCACAATTTCTGCTGTGTGTAAAAATACAGCT
>PVKC010050401.1:0-10569 GCA_004027635.1 Crocidura indochinensis
CTACCATGGAGCCAATGAATCAAGTCTCAATAGGTCCAACTCCCAGAAGTGTTGGCTACAGTAGAGTCTGGGACTGCAGTCTGCAGGACCCTTGTCCTCACTACCACTTAGATAAACACTGCCTGGTCAACCTCAACTGACTTTCCTACAATACAAGCTAAAGAGATCGAATTCTTGCTCCACTGAAAGCCCTCCTATATGCTTTCAAACCACAAGAAGAGTACACTCGTAGCAGGTGAGCCTCGGCATTATTTCCTGTTGACCACATTGCCTGCATCACTGTCTATGTAGGCAACTGCATTTTCCCCAAGCCTGTTCTTCGATTCATCTGTGTTCTCGTGGCATTTGGTCAATCTGGGAAGACCAGGTCATACTATCCAAATCCAGCTCAAATGCCAAAATCCATAAAATTATTTCTTTCCCCAAACAAGACATTGTAGTTTTTATACACATTACTTTTTACATATTAAATATTTTAAAGTTTTTTGCTTTGTTTTTGTTTTTTGTTTGTTTGTTTGTTTTTTGGGTCACACTTGGTGACGCTCAGGGGTTACTTCTGGCTTTGCACTTAGAAATCGCTCCTGGCAAACTCAGAGGACCATATGGGATGCCAGGATTCAAACCACTGTTCATCCTGGGTTGGCTGTGTACAAGGCAAATGCCCTACCACTGTGCTATGTCTCTGGCCCCTTTAATGTATTTTTATATATTTTTTTCAAAATACTTAAATTTGGGGTCGGAGAGATAGCATGGAGGTAAGGAGTTTACATTGCACACAGAAGGTTGGTGGTTCGGAATTCCGGCATCCCATATGGTCCTCCGAGCCTGCCAGGAGTGATTTCTGAGCATAAAGCCAGAAGTGACTCCTGAGCACTGCCAGGTGTGACCCAAAAACCAAAACCAAAGCCAAAACAAAACAAAACAAAAAACAAAAAAAAAACCCAACAAATAAAACCTTAAATTCTGTAAGTGGAAAATAAATATGGATTTTCCCACTATTTATGACATTCTGTGGTTTCTCAGACATCATTTTATCTTATTTCTTTAAAAACTTCTGGAGGCCAGGAAGATGGCTCAAAGGGCTGAGACACAGGCTAAAAATCATGAGTCCCAGGGTTTTATCCCCAGCACTGAGAAAAACAGCACCATCTTCATTACACAAAAATATTATTTTCTCCCACTTTTCAGAGGGAACATTCATTTCCTACATATTTCCTAAATATAAAAGGATGGTGGAGTTAGGATTGTTGCTTAGCAGAAGAATCCTTGTTTTTCAAGTGTGAGGCCTAAGTGTCATTATTGGAATCACAAATAATCATATAACTACATTAAGTCTATAAGCAGAATTCTGGTAGAATTAAACTAGATCCCAATTGTAAATTCTATTTGTTTAACAATGCTCCCTATCTTAAAATTTGGCTTTTGGATAAATAAAACCACCAAATACTTAAACCAAATTATTTCATTTCTATACTGTAAACATAGTTCCCAATTTATAGCTGATAAACATAACTAAACAAAAATAAACTATACTCAGGTGGGAGCATATGAAAGCATCAACTAAACAGAATTGAATCCTATTAAGCTCACAATGTATTACTTTATAAATCTAAGTTTAAGTTTTCAATTTCGGGGCCCAGGAGATAGCATGGAGGTAAGGCGTTTGCCTTTCATGCAAAAGGTCATCGGTTCAAATCCCGGTGCCCCATATGGTCCCCTGTGCCTGCCAGGAGCAATTTCTGAGCATGGAGCCAGGAGTAACCCCTGAGCACTGCCGGGTGTGACCCAAAAAAAACAAAACAAAACAAAAAAACAAAACAAAACAAAACAAAAAAGTTTTCAATTTCCCAGAAGAGCCGGAAAAGAATTGGTAGTAGGTTTAATGACAGATTTGAAGGAATCCATTAGTAAATCCATCTGGGGCTGGCCTTTGTTTTGGGGAAGACTTTTGATTACCATTTTAATTTCCTCTATAGTGATGGGTCTGTTTAGATATGCTAGATCATCCTGATTCAACCGTGGAAGATTATAAAAGTCCAAGAATTTATCCATTTCTTCCAGGTTCTCTTTTATGTGGCATTGAGTTTCTCAAAGTAGTCTGATTAGCCTTTGAATTTTCTGTAGTATCTGTAATGATTTTTCCCTTTTCATTTCTTTTTTTTTTTTTTGGTTTTGGGGCCACACCCAGCGGTGCTCAGGGGTTACTCCTGGCTGTTTGCTCAGAAATAGCTCTTGGCAGGCACGGGGGACCATATGGGACACCGGGATTCAAACCAACCACTTTTGGTCCTGGAACAGCTGCTTGCAAGGCAAGCACCGCTGTGCTATCTCTCCGGGCCCTCCCTTTTCATTTCTAATCTGGATTATTAAGCTTCTCTCCCTTTCTTTGGGAGTTCTGCTAGTGGTTTATAGATTTTGTTTTTTGTTTTGTTTTGTTTTTCAAAAACCCAACTTGTGCTTTCATCAATCTTTCAGATTGTTTTTTAGTTTCTAATTCTTTGATTTCTGCTCTAGGCTTTGTTAAGTCCTATTTTTGGTTCATTTTGTTGATCACTTTCTAATTTTATAAGCTGTGTAAATTGAAGAAACTGAAACATTTCCAAATAGATTTTACAAAACTAACAATTCCCTGATACCAGAACAGAAATGCTATAAAAGAGAGAGAGAGAGAGAGAGAGAGAGAGAGAGAGAACTAC
The DNA here is from genome assembly GCA_004027635.1 of Crocidura indochinensis. Lineage (NCBI taxonomy): Eukaryota > Metazoa > Chordata > Mammalia > Eulipotyphla > Soricidae > Crocidura > Crocidura indochinensis. Next base: position 2,697 of record PVKC010050401.1, read on the forward strand.
AGACCAATATCCCTGATGAACACAGATGTAAAGATCCTCAACAAAATCTAGCAATTAGGATCCAACGTCTCATCAACAAGCGCATACAATCTGACCAAGTAGGTTTCATTCCAGAGATGCAAGAATGGTTTAACATACATAAATCAATCAACATAATGCACCGTTTTAACAAAACAAAAAATAAGAACCATATGATCATATCAGTAGATGCAGAGAAAGCATCTGATAGGGTCCAACACCCATTCATGATAGAAACTCAACAAGATGAGAATGGAAGGAACTTTTTTATGGTCAGGACCATTTACCAGAAGCCCCTGGCAAATATACTCAATAGAGAAAAACTAAAAGCCTTTCTTCTAAAAACTGTTACAAGAAAAGGCTGCCCTCTCTCACCACTCCTATTGACACAGTACTGGCTTGTTCATAGGTTGGGACAATTAACATCATTAAAATGGCAATACTCCCCAAAGCATTGTATAGATTTAATGCAATTCCTCTAAGGATAACCAGGACAATCTTCAAAGAAGTGGATCAAACACTCCTGAAATTCACTTGGAACAATAAACACCATGAATAGCTAACACAACCCTTAGGAGAAGGAAGATGGGAGGCATCACTTTGCTCAACTTTAAATTGTACTACAAAGCAATAGTCATTAAAACAGCATGGTATTGGAATAAAGACAGACCCTCATATAAGTGAAATAGACTTGAGTACTCAGAGAATGTTCCCCAGACATACAATCAAATAATCTTTGATAAAGGGATAAGAAGTGCAAAATGGTGCAAGAAAGCCTCTTCAAATAGTGGTGTTGGGATAACTGGTCAGCCACATGCTTACAAAGTAAACTCCATCTAACACCATGTACAAAGGTCAAATCCAAATGGATTAAAGACCTTGATATCAGACCTAGAACCATAAGGTATATAGAAGAACATGTAGTTGTAAAACACTCCATAATACTGAGACCAAAGGCATCTTCAAGGAGGAAACAGCATTGTCCAAACAAGTGGAAGCAGAAATAAATAAACTGGACTACATTAAACTGAAAAAGTTCTGCAACAAGAAAATACTGACTAAAATAAAAAGACCACCCATAGAATGGGAGAAACTATTCACCCAATACCCATCAGATAAGAAACTAAAATCTAAGATGTACAAGGTGCTAACAGAACTTAACAAGGAAAAATAAAAACATCTAACCCCATCAAAAATTGGGGAAAAGAAATTAACAGACAATTCCTCAAGAAGAAATACAGATGGCCAAAAGGCACATGAGGAAATATTCTACATCACTAGTCATCAGAGAAATGCAAATCAAAACAACAATGAGGTACATCTCATGCCAAAGAGACTGGCACATATCACAAAGAACAAGAACAATCAGCACTGGCAGGGATGTGGGGAGAAAGAAACTCTCTTTCACTGCTGATAGGAATGCCATCTAGTCCAGCCTTTATGGAAAACAAAATGGAGATTCCCCAAAAAACTGGAAATTTAGTTCCCACATGATCCAGCAATACCACTTCTAGGGATATATCCTAGGAATACAAAAACACAATAAAAAAAAATGTCTTCTGCAAGCCTATGTTCATTGTAAATAGCCAGAGTCTGGAAACAATCCTGACAACAGTTGAGTGGCTAAAAAAACCTGTGATGCATCTACACAATGTAATACTATGTAGCCATCAGAAAAAAAAAAAAGTCATGAAATTTTCCTGTACTATTATTAGGCTGAGTGAAATAAGTCAGATGGAGAGAGATAGACATAGAATAATTTCACTCATCTGTAGGATTTAAGAAAAATAAAGACAGTATGGTAATAATACCCAGAGACAATAAAGATGAAGGCTAGAAGGACCAGCCCATGATATAAAGCTTACCGCAAAGATTGTAAGTATATAGAAAAACAACTACACCAACAACTATCATGACAATGGTAGTGAGTGATAGAAATAGAATGCCTACCTGGAAGGCAGGCAGGGATGGGGGAGATGGGAGTAAAGTTGGTGGGAAGATTTCACTGATTAAGGGGAGTGTACTTCTTTGGGGGGGGGGGGCTTTGTGCCACACCCAGTGATGCTCAGAGGTTACTTCTATCTATGTGCTCAGAAATAGCTCCTGGCTTGGGGGACCATATGGAAAGCTGGGGAATTGAACCACGGTCTGTCCTACGCTATCCCGAGCAAGGCAGATGCCTCACTGCTTGCACCACAGCTCCGGCCCCAAAGGGAGTGTACTTTTTATGACTGAAACCCAACTACAAATATGTTTGTAACCATAGTGCGTAAATAAAGAACTAATTTAAAAATAAAATTTTTGATCTATGCCTGACCAATACATTCTTGAAAATATAGCTTCACCATCAGTTTAAAAACAAGGATCTCAATGAAAGCAGGTATTTTCCACAATACCGAATCACTTTTAGAATACAAATTCGCCTGAAAACATCACTTTAATTCACTAAGCACTAACAGAGGTAATGTTTTTTCACAGTATCACTTCAATGTCTCCTAGAAGGGAGCAAAGTATGTGCAAATCCCCTCTTACCTCCCACCCACATTCCATTCGGAATGTTGAGCTCATCAACATTACTTGGAACACCTTACCATCTCCTTCCAGGGAACACCTAAGCACTCTCTTTCGTTCTCTATAAATTCAACTCCTCCCTTCATGCACTGTGTTCTAGTCTAAAGAGTTAAGAGACAGATAAATATTGTGGTGTGGATGCAGGAATTCAACAAAAAACAGTCTGGCTGCAGATTCTGGTGTCTAACTGCCTGGGATTCCAACTGCAACTCAAGCACTTACTGTTCAAACTAAACCACTTGCTTTTCTACAAATACCCCTCACCCCTCCTCAGTGCCTGTCTCCCTACCTCAGGTGAAATGTCCCTGTCATAACTGAGTCAGCTCTTCTCCGCCAGACTCATCTAAAGTCACTCCTTGCTCTACAAGTTTTCTTTCTATTTTAGTTCAATTCCTACAGTTTCTTATAGGATAGTATAAGCTAATTTTGCTTGGCAGCAGAGATTATGTGATTTGTCTCTGAACTTCTTAAGCAAGCATTAAATTTATGTGAGCAAACCAAGATATAAATAATCTGTGTGATTATATTGGCTATTTTTTCCTCTCTTCTTCCAAGCCTACATGTCTAAGCAAAAGGTTTAGGTTTTGGAGTTGAAAAGAAAGTACATGCCTTGCATGTCCCAGGCCTTGGGTTTGATGTCTGATACTGCAGAGCTCATAAACATGACCAGATGGGGCATCCTCAACTGTTGAAAAAGAGAGAAACTTCTATGTTCTTTTCTATTCTCAGTCATTGTAAGCATAAGGGATCAATGCACAAATATTTTTCTTTTGTGGGGTTACATTCTAGAACTCAGGGGCTACCCCTGGCTCTCCTATGCTCAGGAACCACATCTGGCAGTGCTCAGAGGGCAAAGGTGGTGCCAAGATTCTAACAATTGTCACAGCTATAGTCACTATCTTTTCTATCTCTGATATAAATTGAATTTTTACCAGATCTTCAAAAGGAAATTCTAAATAAATTTCAAAGGCTATCCTTTAGAAGCTGCATTCCAATGGAGGACATGGAAAGTAATGTTGCAGAAAAAGCTGGGTAGCCAAAAAACAAAAAGATGGCTCAATTTATCATTAAGAATATGAATTTAAGAGTCAGACAATACTGAGTTTGAAATCTGGCTCCACTGTGAGACTGGGAAAATTACAGTTTTCTATGTAAATAAAATCCTTCCTCATATGTAAAAGAGGCTAGTGATAGACAATTTAGGAGCTGAAAGGAATAATGATATCATAAATAACATAACATAGATAATTGGTTTACCTAAAGTAAATGAATACTAGAGAAAATGTTTCATTTTATTATTCAAAAAGTAACTTACACTTTTTTAAAACTTCATTCGGTTTTCTTTTGTGGAGAAAGGTAAAAGAATTCTCTGAAAAATTTAAAGCTGTGAATAATTTTGACATGAAGAGTGAACAAATAAACTGGATATTCTATTGACTTAAGTGAAAATAAAATCTCTTTAACAAATTCTTCTAAAGATAACCTTTACTTCTGTTAATGAAGGGGTACCTGCATATTACTTTATCTCCTGTCAGCACTCAGTCCTTGTCCAGAGTAGAAAGTTTTCAACTATCATTTTCATTATCATATTGGTCCCTTCTCTACCTTAACTGTACCGCTTCACTATTTGTGGCATGTTTCCTGCCAATAAATGGTCCTCCTGACCTTCGTCTCTGTGTCTGGATATTCTTGCCATACTATCTTTTTTTACCTTATATCCCACAAATAAGTGAGATTATTCTATGTCTACTTCTCTCCCTCTGACTCAGTGTCTAAAAGGAAAAAAAGGGAGGAAGGGAAGGAGAGAGAGAGAGAGAGAGAGAGAGAGAGAGAGAGAAAGAGAGAGAGAGAGAGAGAAGTAAAATACCTTCCCCAGAGGCAGACACGAGAAAGGAAGGGAGGAAAACTGGGGGCACTGGTGGTAGGAAACAGGCACTGGTGAAGAGGGTTTACATTGTATGATGGAAGCTCAATTATAAACAATTTTGTAATGACAGTATATAAATATTTAACTAATTTTAAAAAATAAAAAATCAAGGAAAAAAATAACCCTCCAAGGTCACAGGACACAAATTTGGGTTGAATTACTCAACAATACAAACCCCAGTGATAGGCTAAATCCAAGATACTGCCTTTCTATATTAAAAAAAAAAAAAAAAAGAATTCAGTGATATCTAAAAGAAATTTCAAAAATATCTAGATATGCTAATTCAAGTACTACCAGTAAGTAATAAACCTATTTAGAACAGGGTAATAACACCCATGGAAAAATGGAGAGTTGAAAGGGCTGACTACCTTCAAGAACAAAAACAGGAGGCAAGATAAGCTGGATGGATAGCCCCGGTGCCAGCAGACGGCTGGCTGGTCTCTGCTGAAGTCTCTCCAGAGCACTATTGCTTTTACTGAGGTATGTCATTATGTCACTGCTTATTTTTCAGACATAATTTTTCGCACCTTCTTGGATATAAGGTGTCACTACCAAATAGTATTGCTTTTTAGTTCTTCAAATTATAAATAATTCTCAAATAATGCTTATTATTAAAATTCTGCATCAGGATCAGAGAGATAGTCCTGGTAGGGTAGAGTAGGGTACTTGCATAAAACCAACAAGGGTTCAATCACTGGCACCCTATATGGTACCTCAGGATGGTTCCGGAGTAAAGAACCAGGAGTAAGCCCTAAACAGTGCCAGGTGTGGCCCAAACACCAAAAAATAAATCAAAATAAATCAAAATAAAATAATTTTCAGGAGACCAGGGAGGTAGCTAAAAGGAACATACCTCATCCTGTTCAAGTAGCCAAAGGATGATAAGTCTAATTCATAAGCTTCAATATTAAAACCGAAGCCAGGATTTCACAAAAAAGGGTAATCACAGTAACCAAGCACCTAATCTCGTTAGATATTAATAAGCTTTTAATATTTCATTCACTTATTTCATCAACGAAACTTTACTAGAGCACACCAGAACCACATACTACACTAGACCCTGGGAATAAATCAACTGTATAAAAACCTTTGCCATTAATGGGATCAAAGGCTTTAAACAGCAACATCAACTTAAGTTTGTTTATGGTCACTTGAGTTTGTTTATGGATGAAACTTCAAGTTAAAATCCTCTCTGATTTCAGTCTGAATGCAGATTCCCAGTGAAGAGGTATCAATTTCATACAGAGAGGGCAGGGAGATGGCTCACTGGTGTGGCCCTTGCCTGACATGTGTGAGGCCTTGGGCTGAATTCCCAACAAAGATGGCAAAGATACCCAACAAAAAGGTATCCAACCTTTGCACCAAACTTCAAAGAATCAGTGTGGGCCCCCCAAGTAAAACAATGTCTCACAGAGAAGTACCTAAGCTTGCCAGAACTAAAGTAAGGTCAGAGAAATTCAACTTTAGAATCCTAAAGGGAAAAAAAAAATTCTGAGGGGCTGGAGAGATAGCACAGCAGTAGGGCATTTGCCTTGTAAGCAGACTCAGGACCAAGAGTGGTTCAAATCCCGGCAACCCATATAGGCCTCCGTGCCTGCCAGGAGCGATTTCTGAGCACAGAGCAAGGTGTAACCCAGAGCACTGCTGGGTGTGACCCAAAAAGAACAAACAAACAAACAAACAAAAAAAGTCTGAGAATAAAGAAAGTAATGGCTCGGCCCATCAATAAAACCCTGAATGCTTTAAAATCAAAACTACCAGATTGAATTCAAAGAACCAGAGAATCTTCTGTTGATGAATTCTATTTCCTTTTATATGAGGGGGAATGATGAAAGGCAATGCCTCAAAATGCAATAAAAAGAGGTATAAGATCAAATTTCTGGGAAAAACGAAGGCCCTATAAATCACTGTTCAAAGAAACAGATGAAAACTTAATCTCCTAGACACCATCAAATGATGAACATCATGCTCTCCTTGAGACAGAACTACTTTTGTTATAGTTACTAGTGGCAACCAGAGGCCTGAATGAAATCTGGGGGTGATCCATCCTAGCAAGTCCAACCCTTTGATTCTGTAAGCATTCCAAATAGATTTTTTATCAGTGGTAACACAGGTTGGGATTTTAAAGTTTTTCCTCCTGCCTGTCTCTTAATGTATTTTCTCTACTATCAACTCTGTTAAAATAGGTCTTTTAAAAGAAGATGCATATTGTGAGTGAGTGGGAGAGGGGTGCCAAATCTAGTGGTGCTCAGGGATTGTTTTGTACTGGAAATTGAACCCAAAGCTCCTGCATACAAAGCATGTCTCCAGCATGAGCTCCTGGCCCTCAACTTGGTATTTGATGGCAACTGACTTCATTTCAGCTTAGAGGTAGTGCTTGCCCCTCTTCCTTTCCTGCACAAGTCTACCTTCTACCTTGGCATACTGGCATAGCATTGTTCATTCTCCTCACTATTCCCCTCCAGGCTAGGTAATGCTTGGCATCAAGCAAATGGCTAACAATGTACATTCAATACATTGGAAATGCCTTCAATAATTCTCAGAAGTTAATTGAAAATAATCACATTCTACGTAAACAACCCGTGGTTTAAGATCAAGGGTATTTGGGCATTACAAATGAACAAGATACATAGACCTAGTTCCATTCATCATTCATGGCTGGGTAAGAGACAAGTTGCCAGCAGTCATAAGATTTTAAACAGATTAATTAAATTCATTCATAGGTGTATCTTCTTATGCATTCACATTTCCTGTTTAACAACTTCAAAGTAACCTATGAGACGTTTGAGAGGATTTAAAAGGGAACTCACAAACAACAAACATCAAAGGGAAGAAGAATGCAACTATTGTGACAATATTCTCTCCAGCAGAAAAACAAGCCAAACTTTATTCATCTATCTTCAAAGAAATGAAACTTTACAAAGCCTGGGAAGAGAGAGCACAGTGGTCAGGCCAATTGCTTTGCATGTGGCTGACTGGAGTTTGATCCCCAACATCCCAGACGTTCCCTCCAAACCCCTCCAGGAGTGAGCTCTGAGCACAAAGCCAGGAGTAAGACCTGAGCACCATCCAAACATTCATTTTATCTTCAATTCTATGTTAAAGAAAAGAAAAGAAAAACAGATCCAGAAATGGGTAGCTTGCATGGAACACATGCCCTGCATGCAGAAGACCTGGATTCAATCATGCATTGCTCCAAGTACCACTAGAAGTAATCCCCAAGTACTGAGCCAGGATCTCTAAGCACTATCAGGTACAGCCTTCAAACCACAACTTAAAAAGAAAAAATATGAAAGGTAGGCCATCTTTCCATCAGAAAACAGCCCAGCTCCTCTACCAAGCTCCTAAAGGAAAGGA
>PVKC010050402.1:0-10582 GCA_004027635.1 Crocidura indochinensis
CATGCAGAAGGACGGTAGTTTGAATCCCGGCATCCCATATGGTCCCCCAAACCTGCTGGGGGCAATTTCTGAGTGTAGAGCCAGGTGTGACCCCTGAGTTCTTCTGGGTTTGACTCCCCCCCCCCTTAAAAGAATGCTTTGGGACAGCGAGGTGGCCCTAAAGGTAAAGTGTCTGCCTTGCAAGCTCTAGCCAAGGAAGGAGTGCGGTTCAATTCCCCAGCATCCCATATGGTTCCCCCCCACCCCCCACCCAAGCCAGTAGCAATTTCTGAGCGCTTAGCCAGGAGTAACCCCTGAGCATCAAACAGGTGTGGCCCGAAAAACCAAATAATAATAATAATAATACTGTCACAAAACCACAAACAACAGATAAATGTAAGAGCCAGGAAAGAGAATAAACTGGGTGGGCGTTTGCCTGGCATGCGACCAGCTCAAACTCAGTCCCTGGCATCCCATATAGTTCCCTGAAAACTGCTATAAGTAATTTCTCAGTGCAGAGCCAGGAGTAAGCCCAGAACACAGTTGGGTGTGTGCTTCAAAAAAAAATACATAATTGGGAGTGTTTGCATCTTTCCTTGATATGGTCTTTGTAGACATGCTAATTATTGGAAGAGGAGAGGGTGGGGTGAGAGGAAAAAAAATCACTGACAACCAGACATCAAAATGGAATTAAATCTCTTTATTACCAGCACACCCTACATTATAAGACCCAACCACACCGGAGACATAGCACAGCGGCATTTGCCTTGCAAGTAGCCTATCCAGCACCTAAGGTGGTTGGTTCGAATCCCGGCATCCCATATGGTCCCCGTGCCTGCCAGGAACTATTTCTGAGCAGATTGCCAGGAGTAACCCCTGAGTAACCACCGAGTGTGGCCCAAAAACCAAAAAAAAAAAAAAAAACCAACCACAAGTCACCAAGACCTTCAACATTATTCCCACAGGACAGTCAAAGACGAAGAGAAGGAATAATCTCTGACTGAAAAATAGGGCACAAGTCTCTCAGTGAATGTGCCAGTGAGTGTGTGTACGTGGGTCTTCTTGCTCATGTTGTAGAAGGAAATCTCCCCCAACTCATAGTCCAGAAAAACTCCGATGCAGGCGACTTCTGCTTTCTGCCTAGGGAAACCTGATAGGGTCAGGGACACGGTCACAGGCATCTGCCAGCAGCCATTGTGCGGTGTCTGCCCTGCCCGAGTGTCCCTGAAGAAAGCCTCGGTGCACACGCCCAGGCACCAGACCCCCAAGCCTCGGATCTCCACTTGCCAGAAGTGCCGGCCACCCCTGAAGCCCTGGGCCCCCAGGACCGCCACTTGAGAGGTGAATGCTCTGGGGCGCACGCCAGGGATGAGCTTAGTGCCCTCCTGGAAATAGATGGCGGTTGTCTGGCGGGCAATGAAGAGATCCCGGTGAGCAGTCTCAGGATCCAGCGTTAGGTGCACCTGGAACTTGGCCCTCATGTTGTCCAAGCCGATGTAGCTGGGGGGCAGAGAGAGACTCTCCCTTTTGTGCTCCCAGGAAGGTGTCGCAGGTAACCCCAGACTCTGGCACTGGCTCCAGGCCTGGTGCAGGGCTCCAGCGTCCTGAAGGAGGTGGGCGTCGTCCTGTAGACAAGCCTTCTGCACTGCCATGAGCAGCTCCTTCCCAGTGCAGGCTTCCCTGGACAGCTGCTCTTTGGTTTTTAGCATGTGTCTGTAAATACTGGCCCTTAGTTGAAAAAGCTTCCTCCCGATGGAACAGTCCTGTTTTCTCAAGAACTCCGTCAATTGGCTGACTTCTTGGGTAACATTTTGCTTCTGCAGTTCCAACTGGCCTTTCAGCTGGGTGAACTCGGCATCCTTCCTTTCCAAGGCCCTCTCTGCCTCCTCCATCCGCTCTCCCAGGTGCCATAGGCAATTCTTGAGGTTTTCCCTGTGATGAGCAGCGGCTTCTGCAATGGGTGTCAGGTCATGGCCCTGATGGTTAGGGGAGGCCACACACTGGCCACACAGCAACTCCAGGTCATCCTCGCAGAACAGGCTCAGGGCCTGCAGGTGCCTCTCACAGCGGCCTCTGCCCTCTTCTTCCTCTTCTGCTTCCTTTTTCTCTTCGTTTTCTTCTTCTTCCTGGTCCTTAACACTGTTCTTCGCCCTCATGCACAGAATCTGCTGGACCAGGTCAATCATATACCCCAGCTGCGTGTTCTTCTGGGGGTGCCCATCTGTGCAGGGGTGCAGGCACACGGGACAGGGCAGGACGTCGTGCAGATGCTCCCAGCGCTGCTGCAGGCATGAGCCACAGCAGTTGTGGCCACATTCCAGGGTCACAGGCTCCTGCAGGAAATCATGGCATAAGGGGCAGCAGGCCTCTGCGCGCAGCTCAGCCAGGGAGGCCGCCAGGGCCATGGTCACACCGGCTGCCACAGGCAAATGCAAGCCCTGGACTATGCAGCAGGAGGATTGCTCAGCTCTGCTGCTCTGAATTCTTGCCAGCTTTCTGCAGGGCCTGTCGTCCTCTGGTCAGTAGAAGGCGTCACTCCAAGGAGAGTTGGAAACCTAAGGCAATGTTGGGATAGAAATGAAAATACAGGGCCTGAGAGATAGCCCAGTGGTAAGGTGTTTGCCGTGCATGCAGGAGGACTGGTGTGACAACCCCCCCCCCAAAAAAAAAAGAAAGAAAAAGAAAGAAACAAAGAAAGAAAGAAACAAACAAAGAAAGAAAGAAACAAAGAAACAAAGAAAGAAAAAGAAAAAAACGAAATGAAAATACAGATGTGGAAAACTGATAAATCTACGAGGTTCCCAAGAAGATGACAGATCCTAAGAGGATCAATGTATAAAGTCTTACTTATGATAGGTGCCCATTATCCTGTATTCTATCATAGCACTGGCTACAAAGATGCCCTGACTTGCTGCTTCCCCCAGCACCCTATTTGTGTCTTTAGCTAGAAGGTCACCCCAACCCTGGTGGCAGCTTTCAGCTCACCTGGATCCTGTGATTGCTCCCCGCTCTCACGTGTGGACTCAGAGCTGGGTCGAAGGCCCAGGCCCGGAGGATGTGTGCACTCCTCCTGCAGGCTCAGGGCTGAAAGTTCAGGCCAAGCCAAACAGCTTCTGAGATGCAATGGACTGAGGATGGAACTCAGGTTATTTTATAAACCTTAGGGTGGGTCCTTCCCTTTCCCATTGGTCAGATTCCAACATGCATTCTTTCCAGGGAATTGATTGGCTCCTGGAGGCACTCCTTGATCCTATCATTTGCATAGAATGGGCCCCACCTTTCCTCTCCCTAATCTTCTCAACTTCCCAAGTAACTGGGAATCCCTCTGGTTTTTTGTTTGTTTTTCAGTCAAGGCTGCTTTCTTGACTGTCAGCTATAAAATGGATCACTTTTTTAGTTTCAAATGAGAAATGATGTGTAGGGTTCTGTGAAATGTATTGTAGGTTTCTGTGGAAATTCTACTGTACCACTTGGCATTTTCTATTTTGTTTGTTTGTTTTTGTTTTGGGGCCACACTAGGCAGTGCTCAGGAGTTGCTCCGGGCTCTGAGCTCAGGAATCATTTCTGGCAGGTACCGGTCACCATATGGCATGCCAGGAATACAATCCAGGTCCATTCTGGATCGGTTTCATGCAGGGCAAATGCCCCACCACTGTGACATCACTCTAGCCTCACTACTTGGCATTTTCTAGGCTAAAAAACAACCAAAATACTATCTTAATGATAGTTTAGAGAAAAATAGTCAAATAAAATTTAATGTGTGGGGACTGGAGAAATGGCATGGAGGTAAGGTATTTGCTTTGCATGCAGAAGGATGGTGGTTTGAATCCCAGCATCCCATATGGTCCCCTGAGCCTCCAAGAGCAATTTCTGAGCATAGAGCCAGGAGTAGTTCCTGAGCCTGCCGGGTGTGACCCCCCCCAAAAAAAAACAAGCAAAAAAATTAATGTGTGAAATACATGAGGAAAACTATTAAGACCAAGGATCTCAGAATTAGATAACACAGAGATATGGAGCCTTCCTGGCATGCAACTCATGGTTTCAACTGTGGACATCCCATATGGTCCTCTGAAACTTCCAGGAATTACTACTAAGTGCAGGGCTAGGACTGACCCCTGAGCACCACTGGGTGTGTACCCAAAACAAAATAAATAGACAACACAGTCAACATTTGGAGTGTTGTCTGTTCCAGTGTTAGTTTCATATTCTTGGACTGATACCACTCTGGTTCTTCCTGGGTCTGTCATTGAAATCAATAGATTTCTTTCTTTTATATTTGCTTTTCTATTCATCAATTTTATATCTTCATGCTGTTCATGCAGATGGTATGATCTCATATTTGTTTTGTTTTGTTCTGGTTTGATTTGGTTTGGTTTGGTTGGTGTTTAGAGCAACATCTGGCAGGACTCAAGGATCACTCCTGGCTCTGGGCACAGAAATCGCTCCTGGCAGGCTCTGAACACCATATGGGATGCCAGCGATTGAACCCAGTTTGGTCCCTGGGTTAGCAGCATGCAAGGCAAATGGGCTACTTCTGTCCTATCACTCCAGCCCCTCATGTTTCTTTTTTATATAAAATTTTATCTTTTAATATAAATCTGCAACAAAATTTTCATAACATTCCAAGTCTCCATACTGCTTGGAAATGTTTGCTTTCTTCGGGTTGATTCATTTTATTGTACTGTTTTGACTGAACTTCATAGACACTGAATGATGTTTTCAGAAATTGAAGGATTGGGACAACTTCATATCTTGTAAAAACAAAGATTCCCCACCCTAAATCCATGATAAGGAACTCTAGAGAAAGATAAACTCTAACCCTATTAAAGTGTACATTTCCATTCCTAGTTAACTCAAAAATGGGGCCAGAATAGTGGCACAAGTGGTAAGGCATCTACACCTTGCACATGCTAACCTAGGACAGACTGCAGTTTGATTCCCCGGTTTCCCATATGATCTCCCAAGCCAGGAGCAAATTCTGAGAACATATCCAGGAGTAATCCCTGAACAACACCAGGTGTAGCAAAATGAAAAAAATTAAAAAAAAAAAAAAAAAGAACCCCTGAGCATTACCAGGTGTGGCCCAAAAAGCAAAAAACAAAAAAACAAAAAAAAAAGAAAAAAAAAAAAGAAATAAAGTCCCTCTAGGAATAAGGGACTAGGTGTTGAGTGAGCTTGGAAAAAGGCTCCTTTAACAACCAAAAGTTTGAATCAAATTAACCCTTGACCACCAGGTTCTGTATCAGATTATCCCCCGACAACAGAGTTTGTTATCAGAATATTCACCCAACAACCAGGTTCTGTATTAGAATATTACTTGAGGGGGCCGGGCTGTGGCACTGGAGATAAGGTGCCTGCGTTAACCTAGGACGGACCGAGGTTCGATCCCCCGGTTCCCCATATGGTCCCCCGTGCCTGCCAGGAACGACTTCTGAGCGAATAGCCAGGAGTAACCCCTGAGCGCCACTGGGTGTGGCCCAAAAACCAAAAAAAAAAAAAGAATATTACTTGAGGACTAAAGTTTGAGTCAGAGATCCCCTGACAACCAGGAATATCCCTAGGCAACCAAGATCTTGAATCAAAGATCCCCCCAACAATCTGGTTTCAAATTATAGTATCCCTAGACAACCGAAGTTGAGCCAGAAAAATTCGTTTGAGACAACTAAATAATGAAAGGATTGCTTTGTTAATATTCTGTTACTACTTGTAATTTCTATATAAACTGCTTGAAGATTTGACTCAGGGTCCTGCCAAGACTCCCCTAGTGGGATGAGGCTCAAACCTTGCTTAACCAAATAAACTCCCTATTGCACCTTGCATCATAGGTCATCTTTGACTCTCAGTGCCAACTCAAACACTAACCATCCAACTATTCTAGAGATTCCATTGACTAATAATTTGTTCTCATCTCTTTTTTTAGCTTTCAAGCAATTAAAAATTTCTAATTAAGGAATGGAAGGGTTTTTGGTTTTGGTTTTTGGGGAGTGGTTGTTTAGGGCAATATTTAGTGGTGCTCAGGGGTTAGTTCTGGTTCTCTGCTCAGGAATCTAGCGAGATGGCACTAGAGGTAAGGTGTCTGTCTTTCAAGCACTAGCCAAGGGAAGGACTACATATAGATCCCCTGGCATCCCATATGGTCCCCCTCCCCCAAGCCAGGGGCGATTTCTGAGCGCTTAGCCAGGAGTAACCCCTGAACATCAAATGGGTGTGGCCCAAAAAATTAAAAAAAAAAAAAAAGGAATCACTCCTGGCCAGTTCTGTAGATCTTATGGATGCCAGGGATCGAATCCAGGTTAACTGCATGAAAGGCAAATAGCCATAACAGAAACAGGTTTGATACCTGGCATCCAAAATGAACCCTCAAGACTGCAGGAGTGATTTCTTAGCGCAGAGCCTGGAGTAACCCCATGAGAGCCACAGACTATGCCCCCCCCCAAATAAAACTAATCAAACAAACAAAAAGCTCTTCTTTTCTACATGTGGGAACAACAGTTACAGTTCTAGATTTCCAGTCCTTGGGGGCATTGGCTTATTTATATCTTAGAACTGAGCCCAGGTCCTGCACAAATTCTTCAGGTGGTGTCCAGAATGAGATACGTAGGTATCTCTAAGTCCAAGATCCACCTGCCTAAGGCTTGTTAATGTTCACTTCAGACCCCTGATTCTTAGCTCTCTTCCTGGCTTCCTTCTTCTCTGTGTTCACCTATAATAATGGCCCAGCAGCTTATGTAACTCCAGGCAACACATTTGAGGTGCTCTCCAAACCCACCTTACCCTAGCACCTAGATCATTTCCCTCCTCTAACAGACATACAGAGTCTGTCTTGCAGAAGGAAGTGGCTCCACTGGTTCTTAATCCCCAGAATAGTAGTAGATATAAGCATCTCTTAACCCAGGGAAGCTGTACTAGTTATTGGATTGCTAGAGCTATTCAGAATTAGTTCAATTAGAAATAGTTCACATTGGACCCGGAGAGATAGCACAGCGGCATTTGCCTTGCAAGCAGCCGATTCAGCACCTAAGGTGGTTGGTTCGAATCCCGGTGTCCCATATGGTACCCTGTGCCTATCAGGAGCTATTTCTGAGCAGACAGCCAGGAGTAACCCCTGAGCATGCCAGGTGTGGCCCCAAAACAAAAACAAACAGAAACAAAACAAAAAAAGAAATAGTTCACATTGATATTACTCTTTGTTTTCTCTAGAGTCTAGTTTTTTGTTTTTCTTTTTGTTTGTTTGTTTGTTTTTGTGGTTTTGGGGTCACACCTGGCAGTGCTCAGGGTTTATTCCAGGCTCCATGCTCATAAATTGCTCCTGGCAGACACGCAGAACCCTATGGGACACAGGCATTCAAACCAACCACCTTTGGTCCTGGATCGGCTGCTTGCAAGGCAAACGCCACTGTGTTATCTCTCTGGCCCGAGTCTAGTTTTTTTTTTTTAATAACTTTAACACAGGAAATTACAAGGTTGTTCATAACATGGCTGGGTTTGTTTCTCCACCGTGACAAAGTTGTTTATGATTGTTTTCAGTCATATAAAATCCAACACCCTTCACCAGGGCAAAATTTTCTGCCTTCAGTGTCCTCCTGCCTCTGGATCCTCTCTCTCTCTCTCTCTCTCTCTCTCTCTCTCTCTCTACCTCCTTTCCTCCCTCCCTCCCTCCCTCTCCCTCTCTATCTCCTTCTCTCTCTTACTCTCCCTCTCATTCTTTCTCTCTCTGTCACACACACACACACACACACACACACACAAACACACACACACTTTTTCTTTAGACGTTGTAGTTTGCTGCAATATTGTTGCTGAAAGGATTTCATGCCTATCACTTTCCCTTTCAGCTCCCAGTTCTTTTCCAGAGTGATCATTTCCAACTGCCCTCCACCCACTGCTCTTTCTTAGGTTGTGGATTTGTTTGTTTGGGTTTTTTTGTTACTAGCCCACACCTGGCAGTGATCAAGGGTTATTTCTGGATCTGATCTTAGGAATCACTCCTGACAGGCTCAAAGAACCCTATGGGAGACTGGGGCTAGAAACCAGGTCAGCCACATGCAAGGCAAACACCCTCACTGCCAGGCTATTGATCCAACCCCTACCAGTGTTTTGTTTGTTTGTTTGTTTGGGGGGGCCACACCTGGCGGTGCTCAGGGGTTACTCCTGGCTGCCTGGTCTGCTCAGAAATAGCTCCTGGGGGGCCGGGCGGTGGCGCTGGAGATAAGGTGCCTGCGCTAACCTAGGAAGGACCGTGGTTTGATCCCCCGGTTCCCCATATGGTCCCCCGTGCCTGCCAGGAGCGACTTCTGAGCGAATAGCCAGGAGTAGCCCCTGTGTGTCACCGGGTGTGGCCCAAAAACAAAAACAAACAAAAAAAAGAAATAGCTCCTGGCAGGCACAGGGGACCATATGGGACACCGGGATTCGAACCGATGACCTTTTGCATGAAAGGCAAACGCCTTACCTCCATGCTATCTCCCGGGTCCCCCCTAAGGGTGTTTTTAAGTTTTGTCTATGTACATCACCTTTTTGAATACTTGCCCCACTAAAAGACATAGAAATACATTTGGGTTTGGGGGCTATTTTATGTTGTTTGGGGATTTCCCAAGCAGTACTCAGGAGACGCAAATATTGCCAAGAGGCCTGAAGAGCAGAGTAAGGAGATATTAGCAGGGTATTAGCAGGAGGGCCCTTGGTGAAGGGAACTTGATTGTGAGATAGGACTCTACTCAAAACTTGGCCAGAAGTGGGCACAACATAAAGATAGAGAGGTGGGGTAGGGTGATTGTGACAAACACACCAGCATTCAGACTTCAGAAACGACTCTGACTTTATTACCCCAACAGGGTTACACAGGAGGTAAACAAGGCAGAGAAGTGGATGAGAGAATTGCCATCAGCTCAGACAATGGTCATGGAAAATGCTGTGGACAAGGAGCCAAGACCAAAGTAGGGCAGGAGCTTTCCCGAAAAGCTGCCTTTGAGTGTGCAGAACTGGGAGCAGTTAACCAAATTGTATAAGGCAACTTCTTCCAAGTCATAGTCCAGAAACACGCCAATGCGGCTTAGTGCCTGGTGGACTCCAGTGAGCTGCTGAAGTTGCCAGCAGCCGTCACCCGGGGAAGGAGTGCCTGAAGCATTTCGGGGGAACGACTCCTTGCACACCCCTAAGGACCACATGCCCGAGCCTTGGATTTCTATCTGCCAGAAGTGCCGGCCCCCTTCAAAGCACTGCATGCCCAAGATGGCTTCTAGGGAGGTGAAGGCCTTGGGGCGAGGGCCCAAAGTGGATCCACCTGCTCTGCTGAGGGGGTGAAAACTGACCGTTTTTAGGTCCTGGGAGACTCTGAGACTGGGGTGGGCAGTATCAGGATCCAGGGTCAGATGCACCTGAAAATGGTCCTTGAGGTTGTGCAGGCCAGCATAGTAGGGAGGCAACAGGAGAGCTGGCTCTACATATTGGTAGGAAAAGGTTGAGGGTAGCTCCAGGCCTCCCCATTGGCTCCACTCCCTGTGCATGTGCCCAGCGCCCCTCAGCAGCACCAGGTCTGTCTGCAGCTGCAGACCAAGGATGTCTCTCAGCAGCGACTTGAGAGTGGAGCCAATGTCTGACAGCTGGGTTTGTCTATCAATGATCTTCTTGGAAAACTCTGTCATTTGTCTCGATAGCCCATTCTGAAGAACATCTTCCTCTATTTTCAAGAAACACTTCAAGTGCTCAGACTCGCAGACTACATCACTCCTCCTTTCTTCCACCTTCTCTCTCCATCCTTGTCCCTCCCCCACCTGCCTTAGGAAGATGGTTTCTGCCTCTTCCAGCTGCATCCCCAGCTGCCCCAGGCACCTCTTGAGCCTCTGCCTGTGATGAGCAGCAGCCTCTTCGATGGGTGTCAGGACATGGGCCTGGTGTTCAGGGGAGTCACCACACTGGGTACACAGCAGCTCCCGGTCGTCCTCACAGAACAGGCTCAGGACCTGCTGGTGCCTCTCACAGAGGCCTCTGCCTTCCTCCTCTTCTTCTTCCTCCTCTTCCACCAGCTCTGCGACCTTCAAACTCTTGCTGCGAAGCTGCTGGACCAGATCAATCATGTATCCCAGCTGTGTGTTCCTCTGGGGGTGACCGTCCGTGCAAGGGTGCAGGCACACAGGGCATGGCAGGACGTCCTGTAGGTGCTCCCAGCGTTCCTGCAGGCACGAGCCACAGCAGTTGTGGCCACATTCCAGAGTCACGGGTTCTTGCAGAAAATTTTGACACACGGGGCAGCATGCCTCTGCTTGCAGCTCAGCCAGAGAAGCCGCCAGGGCCATAGCTGCTCCTGGTGCCAGAGGCAGAGGAAGATTCATGCCAGGGACTCCAGCAGCTTGGGAAGTTGTAGCTATGACCTCTGTTGCTCTGGGCTCTTCCCAGCCTTCTGCAGAACCTGGAAGGGAAGTTGCAGTTCACCCTCTGGGTTGGTAGGAGGCACCAGTCCAAGAAGTGATGGAAACCTAAGGCAATGTTGGGATAGAAATGCAAAATTTAGGGGCCCGGGAGATAGCATGGAGGTAAGGCGTTTGCCTTTCATGCAAAAGGTCATCGGTTCAAATCCCGGTGCCCCATATAGTCCCCTGTGCCT
>PVKC010050403.1:0-10580 GCA_004027635.1 Crocidura indochinensis
CACGGCGGGTACTCACACAGTCCATAGGCCCGTGATGGAGAAGGCAGACAAGCTGACAGGAAGGAGGATCCAGGCGGTCATGAGGGAGGGGGGCCAGGATGGTGGCAGAGAGGGGGAGAGGGCGAGAGGTAGGTGGGGACGAGGGGTCGGGCCGAGCTACCTTAAGGCACTTCACCAAAACCATCAGCTGCCCCGGCCTCCTCGGAGCTCTCCCCTCCGCCGCGCCCAGCCTGGCCCCCTCGTGGCGCTCAACTTTATTGACTTTTGATTTTCGTGAAGTTCCTCTTGAAGAATAAAGGCTATAGGATGTTTCTTTTAATTTTTGGAGACCACAGATGGCTTATTCCTGGCTCTCAGCTCATGGATCACTCTTTGAGAGGCTTGAGGGACCATATGTGGTGCCATACATATAATTTGATGAGTTATGCATAAGACAAGTGTCCATCTACTATTCTATCTCTCTGGGTCCAGATAATAATTTCAAACATTGATTTTTATCTAATTTTTATTATATTTAATGATAAATTATATATTATATATAAGATTTATGTACAATTATGGCCAGAAGCATATCATAGCTTTTCTTTAGAGAGTTATTGTTAAATCTTATTCTTTTTGTTTGTTTTGTTTTGGATTCACACCTGGTACTGCTCAGGACTTTTTTTTAACTCTAGGTTCTGCATTCACAATCACTCCTGATGGACTTGGGAGGCCATATGTGGTGTCTGGGATTGACCCCAGATCAGATATGTGTGAAGAAAATACTCTACTATTTCTCTGGTCCCCATAATTTTAAATATATTTTATTTTATTGACACGCACAGCATGATTATATGTTTTAGAGGCACAGCATCACACTTTTTCAAAATATATATTATATCATTACACTCACCTCAAAAGTGCAAAAAGCTTTCTATCACAGTTTATTAGACCCTTCTCTTCCTCAATATCTCTGTTCGGCAATACCTCTGGTGACTCAGTTCTGTAATCTGTGTTCACACGTGGTTTTTGTTTTTTATTTGTTTAACTAGATTGTATCTCAAGATCCCACATTAGTCATGCCATCTTGTATCTGACCTTCTTCTAGTTTATGTTACTCAGCATAACACCCTATCACACAAGCTCCACAATTTGCAAAGGCAGAATTTTATTTTTTTTCTTATATTACTATTCAATTGTGTAAATATACCACAACTTCTCTATCCAATTGTCCAATTGTCCAATTGTTATTTCTTCTTTATTTTTTTGGGGGGGGCACACCCAGTGACGTTGAGGGGTTACTTCGGCTATACACTCAGAAATCGTTGCTGGATTAGGGGACCATATGGAACACTGGGGGACCATGTGGAACACCGGGGATCGAACCGAAGTAAGTCCTGGATCAGCTCCGTGCAAGATAAATGCCCTGCCACTGCATTACGCTTCTGCCCCTTATTGTTTCTTTTTTGAGGAAGTTTCTGTTCAACTCTTCCCTCGATTTTTATGGGAATTGTTGCTTTTCATTATCCTTGTAAATTTCTACCATTGTTTTATATATTCTGGATATTAAATCTTTATGAATTAGTGGTTTGTAAAGAGTTTCTCCCAATTCTTGAACTTTTATTTTTATTATCATTTTCTTTGAGTTGCAGAGAACTTTTAACTTAATATAGTCCCATATGTACATATTGGCCTCTGCTTGCTTGTCATTGCATTTGCATTTCATCTGTAAAGGTGACTATAGCTTTAATATCATGGAGAATTCTGCCAACATTTTCACCTATGTACCTTATGGATTTAACTCTGACATCCAGATATTTAATTCCTTTTGATAAGTTTTTTATGCGTGGCATTATAAAAAAGAGTGAGTTCATTTGTTTGCATGTAGCTGACAAGTTGTTTTCCACATATCACCTGCCAAAGAAGCTTTCCTTGTTTGACTTTATATTTTTTGCTCCATTTTGATTAATTAACAATATGACAAGCATTTGTTTCTAAATCTATGTAGTTGATTCAAAACTATCATTTTATTATATTGATTTTACTACTACAATATCATTTTGGAATCATTTTTCTAAAAAATAATTTAAAATTTTAATTAAATTAATCAAGATAGAAAGATATAAGAACAAAAATAACTGCATTTTAACAACAAAGATATATAGTAACTGGGAGCAGACAGATATAGAAAGATATTCATTCTTGTATTCGTGTATTGGAGTGATTAACATTGCCAAAATTATATTCCTAACCAAATATATTATTCAAGAAAATTGAAGAAATGTGACAGAAATTCAAGTAAAAACAGAGAATTTTTGTTTTAACAGTTTTATTCTTATACAAGGATCAAAAATCACATACACACAAGATACATTTTCCAGTGCTATCGTTAAAGCAATTTTTTCATATCATAGGACAAAGAATTACAGGACTATTTTTACTAGAGTTCCACGGGTACAATAATCTAGTACCTCACCCTCCACCAGAACATGTAGTCTTTTTCACCACCATTATGCTAGCCACCAACTCAAAACCTCATTTTTATCTCTCCACACCCTACTCTTTAAATCAGTTCTCAGATTTTCTGTTTGCTAATTATTTCTTTATTCTCTTCCACATATGAGAGAGATAATTCTGAATTAATTCCTCTCTTACTAGCTGATTGTACTCAATATGATACTCTCCAAGTTTTTTCTACATGACAGATAAACATGGATTTGTCATTTCTCATAACCAAGTAACATTTCATTATATATTGGGAACATAGTTTCTTTATCCAAATAGGATTTGAACCCTTGTATTGTTTTTAGATTTTGGAAATAGTACTTCAGTGAACACAGGAAGGCATTCTCTTAATAAACTTTTGACTCTTAGGAACAAACCAAGTAGCATGATTTTTGGGTCATATGGAAGCCTAACTCTTAGATTTTAGGAAATTTCCCACCTCATTTTACAAAACGGTCGAACTGGGCAACATTTCCTACAATGGATGAGGATTAGGATCACCCTCCACCAACACGGGTTTTTTTTATATTTTTTTAAGATATGTGCCTGTATCACTAGAGTGAGGTATATCTCATTGTTTTAATTTGCATTTTGCCAATGACAAGTAATATAAAGTATTTTAGGATATATATTGGCCATCTCTATGTCTTCTTTAAGGAAATATTTGTTTGTCCTTTCCCCCAGATTGGTTCCTAGTTGTAGGCCACAGTAAGCATTGTTAACAGCTTACTCTTTACTCTGTGCTCAGAGATCACCCCTGAGTGTTTAAGGGGACACAGCTTACCCTCCTGTAGGACCAGTACATTACCTACTCATATCTCTCTGCCCTGCTTCACATTTTTCATGTGTGTTTGTTATATATCATGATAAGTTTAAGTGCTTTATATACCTTGAATACTAACCTTTTGTCAGGTTAATAGTATGCAAATATTTTCTCCTAGACTTTGAAGTGTCTTTATATTCTGCTTACTGTTTCTTTTGCAGAGTAGAAAGAAGCTTTTCTAGTTTGATGTAGATACACTTGTCTATCTTTTCTTTGTTTACTTGGTCAATGGGAACAAATTATTGAAGGTACGTCTGAATTTAATATTATGCTGTCTTATTCCTATGGTTTATCTAATATAATAATAGGCTCAGTCTGATATTGAAAAGAAGTTATTTACCACTTTTGAGTTATTTTTTTCATGGTGAGAGAAAAGATTCCGAATTTACTTTATAAAAAGCAACAAATCAGTTTCTTTTCTTACTGTACTTCATTTTCTCTCCTCCTTAGCTATCCATATATTTGAGGATTTGTTTCTGGACCACAATTTTATTCCTGTAGTTTGAGAGTCTGTCTTTATTCAGTTTCAAGTGTATTCATTACTATAGATTTATAGCATAATTTAAATGGAAAAAAGTAACCCCTCATCCTTTTCAAAGATATGATTACTTAGCCTGTCCTGGAACTTTTATAACTCCAAGAAGGGCTAGTATCTTTTAATCTCTTCCCCCACTAATGCAATTATTTTTTCATGATATGTGCTAGTATCATTGGGGTGATTTTATTTCTCATTGTTGCTTCAATGTGCATATATATTTTAGTAGAACTTGGTCTATCTTTTAATTTTTTTAAATGTTATCGTTATTTTATAGAACCGTATTCAATCTGTATGTGACTTTGGGTATGATTGCCATTTTGTCAATATTATTACGTCCTATCCATGAAGAGGTTATATGTTTTCATTTCCTTGCCTATGGGTCAAAACTGGTCTGCCACTGATGGGAATGTTGTAGTGGTGAAGGGGGATATTATTTACATCACTGAAACCCAACCACAATCATGTTTGTAATCAAGGTGTTTAAGTAAAGATATTAATTAAAAATAATAAAATAAATAAAAATAATCTAGCAACAATAACAAAAATGCCCGGCCACATTAAATGCTAAATTCTGCATACTGTGTTATCACTACAGCCACAGTAATATTTTAATTTATTAATTAATTTATTTAAGCACCGTGGTTACAAAATTGATCATGATTGAGTTTTACTCATGCAATGCAAAATACTCTTTAACAATGCACAGTCCCCCCTACCTGCCTGTGGGGCCACCATTTTCCTTAACATGATCTCTCCATTTTTTTTCCTTTTTGACACTGTGATTTGCACTATTATTAATGAGTTAGTAATATGTACATCATTTTATCCCCATTCATGACCCAGTTTTTTCCAGAGTTATTAGTTTCAATAGTGTACCCCTTCTTTTCTAACTGTCCTCACTGCTCTTTATTATGGACTGGTCTTCGGGGCCCTCATTTCTAACTACTAGATGTTATTACCATACTATCTCTTTTGTTGTATATCCCACAAAAGACTGGGATAATTTTGTCTAGTTTTCGCCTTCAGACTCATTTTACTCAGCATAAAAATCTCCATATTCACACATATATAAGCAAATTTCATGACTTCATTTTTTTTCTCACAGCAGGTAGTATTCTATTGTACAAATGTACCAAAGTTTCTTTAGCCACTCATCTGTTCTCGGGAATTTGGGTTGTTTCCAGATTTTGAATATTGTCAATAATTCTGTAACAAATATAGGTGTGCAAAGGGATTTTCTATATGGTATTTTTTAGATTTCTAGAGTAGGTTCCTAGGACTGATATTGCAGGATCATATGGAATCTAAATTTATAATCATTTCTTAATTTCTCGATATAGTCAAGATACACTCAAGATAGTTTCAATATACTCATTTATCATGAGTGTAATGATAAACATTACACTGAATCAAGAATAAAAGCCTTTCTACTAAGATCTGGCAAAAGAGTATATTTTCCCCTCTCATCACTTTTATTCAATATAGTACTGGAAATACTTGCCATAGCAATCAGACAAGAAAAATATATCAAGGGCATCAGATAGAAAAGGAATAAATCAAGGTCTTACTGTTTAGAAAATTTCCGACCCACTCAACTGCCTGAACCTTATAGATGAAGACCTAAAATCAACACTTAATGGTTTATAAATGGAAATCAAGGAGCCACTAGAGTGCAAAATTAAGAAATCTATAGATGAATAATTCAGCCAACTCAAATAACTCTTTCAGTAAATGGGAGAAAACATACAAATGGATCTGAAGGAACTAAAAAACACGTTAACAAGCCATAGTAGCATAATTACACAGGTAGAGAATCATATAGATGAACTTGAAGACACATTACAAGCTAGCAGTGATAAGTCAAAAAAAAAAAGGAGAATCAAAACACTCTAAGAAAACGTAAGGTACTTAATGAACAAAGACAAGAAAAATAATCTCCGAATTACAGGAATACCAGAAGGGGAAGAAAATGGGAGAAGAACAACAAGTAATGAGATAAATAATAGCAGAGAACTTCCCCACCCTTGGAAAAGATATTTCTCTACAAATCCAAGAGGCAAAAGAGTGAGAAATAAAACATACCTTAACAAAACAACAAAGGGAGAGGTAGAATCTTTAAAGTAGTAAAAAAAGAAAAACTTGAAGTTACTTTCCTTTATAAGAAAAATAAAACATAAGAATCAAACCAGATCTTCCATTTGAATGATTCAGGCAAGAAAATAGTGGAATGACATATTCTAACTACTAAATGAAAAATCTTTCAACCTAGAGTCTACTACCCAGCAAAACGTATTTACATGGAAGAGAGCATTGCATTCTCAGACCAAAAAAAAAAAAAACACACCTCACAATATTTGAGCTAACCAAACTGACCCTAAGAGAACTATTTAAAGAGCCATTACACAAACCAAATCCCCAATTGAAACAACAATAACCCTACAGAATATAAAGTCACAATTTTTCTTTCTGTCAATAGATTCTTTAAATATCAATGAACTAAACTCTCCCAACAAAAGCACAGACAGAGTAGCGGTTTGGATAAAGATAAAAACCCAGACATTCTCTGCCTGCAGGAAACACACTTACAAGTTCAGGATAAATACAGGATGAGAGTAAAAGTATGGAAAATTTTGTATATAGAAAATAAAAATTCTGGGACAATCATACACATATAATACCAAACTGAATTCACCCCCAAGAAAATACTTAGAGACAAAAATGGTCCATGCTATATTGATCAGGGAAAGAATAGATCAAGAAGTATTAACTTTGATCAACATCTAGGCACCAACTGTAGATCCAGAAAGATATAGAAGGCTTGTTCACAAACTCATAGAAACGTAAGGACAGAAAAATGATATTCTGGAATATTTCAGCACTTCATTATTGCCACTTGTCAGATCCACTAGGCATAACACTGGCAAAGACATAAAAGCCCTAAATGAGAAACTAGAAGAATTAGGACTAATGGATGTATATAGGTTGTTTTATACTAAAACATCTGAATACACATTCTTCTCAAGGTCACATGGACAATCAAAAGTAAGGAAATTAAAATAGTAATTAAGAAACTCTCCTGGAATAAAAGAAAAGGACAAGATGGTATACAGGTGAATTTTATCAAGCACTCAGAGAAGAGTTACTACAATTGATCCTTAGGCTCTTCAAAAATATTGAAAACATGGGAACACTCCCTCATACCTTCTAAGAAGCCAATATCATGCTCATTACCAAAGTTGGCAAAGATACCACAAAAATTACAGATTATTCTCACAAATATCATGGAGGCAAAAAATCTTTAACAAAATTTTATCAAATCAAATAAAACTAAACATCAAAATATCATACATAAAGACCAAGTAGGCTTCATTTCAGGGATGTATGGATCATTCAATATACACAAATCAATCAGCAGCATATACCACATCAACAAAATAAAGGATAAAAACTTATGTTAATATCAATTCATACAGAAAAAGCACTTTACGAAATCCAACACACATTCTTGATGAACACCCTCAGATAAAAAGGTGTGGAAGGAATCATCCTCAAGATAGTAACAGGGATTTATGAAAATCCTACATACAACATTATTAATAATGGTGAAAAATTGAAAGCATTTCCACAACAAACTGGCACAAGGCAAGGATGTCCACTATCTCCACTCCTTTTCAACATAGTATTGAAATCTTAGCAATAGCAATCAACAAGATAAGTATATCAATGGAATTTAAATTGGAAAAGTGGAAGTCAATCTATCTCTATTTGTAGATGAAATGATAATATTCATTGAGGACTCCACAGTCCACATAAAACCTCCTAGAAACAATAAATCAATACAGTAATGTGACAGGCTACAATGTCAATGCACAGATAGTTGCACTCCTTTATACAAGTAACAAATCTGAGGAGAAATAGATCAAAAAATCCATTCTGTTTAAAATAGGATCCAAAATATCAAGTACCTACGAATCAATCTAGCAAGAGATGTGAGAGACCCACATCAAGAAAACTTCGAAATACTTCAGAAAGTAATTGAAGAGCATCTAAGGAAATAAAAGAACATTTCATGCTCATGGATGGGAAGAATCAATATACTCTAAATGACCATTTTACTTAAACTATTTTATAGATTCAATTCAATCTCTATTAAAATTCAGACTAACTTCTTCAAGGACTAAGAGCAATCAATTACAAATTTCATGTGGAACCATAAAAGACCTAGGATAGCTAAATAAATACTGAAAAATAAGAAACTGGGAGGTATCTCATTGCCTAATTTGAAGGTCTACTACAAAAGCCATAGTGATCAAAGCAGCATGGTATTGGAACAAAGACAGATTTTTAGAATAATGGGTCAGAAAAGAATTCCAGTCTCAAATCTCCAAGCATATGGTCAACTAATCTTTGTCAAAGGAGTCAAGAATATGAAATAGAACAAAGACAGTTTCTTCAACAAATGTTGTTGGAACATTTGGATAACTATGTGTAAGAAATCAAAGATCTTACACCTCATACAAAAGTCAATTTCGAGTGGATTAAAGATCTTGAGATTAGACCCAAATCTATAAGGTTCATTGAGGAAAACATAGCAGAACACTTCAAGACTTGGACCTCAAACCAGTCTTCAATGATAGGAATGTCATGTTTTCCTCTTTGGAAATGAACTCATTTTTCTCTCACATTCTTGTATTGTTGGTTGTCCATTTCATGGTTTCTTTGAATTCCTTGAACATCCTAAAAATGTCCTCTCGAGAGTATGTCTAAGAGTGGTTATATTGCTCACTAACACTCCTTGGGTTTTCAAGGCTTCCAACTTCGCTCACTAAGTTTGTGAGTATGTTTGTATGTTTGTAAGTTTGTATGCCCACTGTGACTTTTGAATCCAGAGATGTTTGTTGTGTGGTTTAGTGACTTAATGGCTAGTGTTAGGATGTGTTTGCATGCCCATTGAGAAGTATCAAGAGCAGGCTGAAGAAATATTGTTCATAAGTCACGAAGAGGACTCTGATGTGATTCTGTCTCAGTTTATTGGACCATGGATTGGCAGAAGCTAACAGCCTCCTCTTGTACTTACATTTTTTATTGGTTACCTGATCTGGGGAAACTTAGTTGATATTTTAAATCTTTTTCACCAATTAAATTTTTCAATGATGCATCCTAATATTCTCCTTTTTTTCTTCATTGACATTAGGAAATATGTACAGATATTTTGCCATAGTCTGTAGGTATGTGTGCCAATCTAATGAACTCTAAATACCAACATTAACACAGTAAAAATAAATAATTTTACAATTCAGATTTAATTATGTTGAAGCCTGAGATTTTTTTCTAATAGAAACAACTTTGTTGCATTTACTTGTAAAAATATAGTTGTTTGAGTCCTGGGAACTAATAGTGGAGACACTTCTGAAAAGCTTCTAAGGGCTATGCGAATAAAAAGGTAGAAAATGAAAACTGTGCACTTAATTACTAAATGTAATTAATATACATTAAAAATTCTGTTTCCATTAAGGAACACACTGGAATCTGAACCCAAAGTAAGCCTCCAATGAAAGAAAAAAATAAACCTCTCTGTAATGTTATGCAATATCCAGCCAGTCAGAGTTTTAGATTATAGACATTAGAACACAAAAATTATTTCACTAACTTTTTAATCCCTACTGATGATTTCTTTTATAAGTGAAGTTTCTGAGTATGGTCTCCTAAATAGTATATGTTCCCCAGCAGATGTACCTATTAAAAAGACAACAATTTGTGGCCAAGACACTGAAGTTAAGCAGTTGGATGCTTCCTGTAATTATGAGCTGGAGGCAATAATGTGTATGTTTCATAATACAGAGCACGTGAGACATGCAAACCCCAAAGAAGAGCTACCTTGGGAATTCTTTTAATGGCTTGGGCAAATGATTAGCATGTACCTAAAGTAACTTCCCACTGGGGCTACACATTTTCATCTGAATATAGCAGGTCAATTTCTTACTAATAAGTGAACACCTACAAGCAGCATTTCTGCTAATCTTCCTTCCTGCCAAGACTCAAATAATGTCATTTTACATTTTTGTACAATTTTCCATAGACTAGAAGAAAATTGAAATGCTTTTTCTCTTATTTTTATAGCACTTCAATTTCGTATTACAGTTTAAATCTTCTAGCTCTTTTTTTCCCATCCATAAACCTTTCTTTATTGAACTTTCCTTTGTTGAGAAAGTTTCTTTATTTAATCTCTCTTTACCCTGCTCCTTTTCTTCAATAAGAAACTAAATGAAGATATTTCAAAATGTTCACTAAAGAGGCAGTAAATGGATTGGTGCTGAAAGAGGGAATTAATCCAAATTTTAACAATATGTCATTCAAAATCCATGTTACACTCCAGAATACACAGTTATTTAAATTAAATTAATATCTAAACAAAATAAATGAAATATAATGCAAGAATGTCTAGTGCTAAAATATATAAAATTAACTTTCTAAATAAGATAAGATGTTTGCAGTTAGAATATTGAATTACTTCAATAAAAGCTCTGGAATATAAATTATTAGCATATTCATGGTTAATAGTACTGAATTTCAATAACAGAAATAGAAGTTGACGATTTTTCAAACAGTTTAAATATGAAGATTTCTGAATGTCAAAAATATATTTATTTATTCAGTAAAAATTCTGAATACTTGATGTTAATATAAAGGTATTTAACAATAAATTAGTTATACTTACTAATAGAACTACTACTA
>PVKC010050404.1:0-10582 GCA_004027635.1 Crocidura indochinensis
TCTGGTGTATTTGAGAGAATTTCTGCTTTTGAAGGAAATTCTAACTAGGTCCCCTTTAAACCACTTGAACATGTTTTAGTTTGGGTGGAGCAGGATGGAGGGGTGTGGGGGGATGAAGAGTCTCTGCTATTACTTCCCTTCCATTTTTGGTTGTTCCTAGAGGGTTACCCCAAGATGAAAGCTTAGACTGTTAGTCACCGGAATCATTTCTAAGACAGCTGTGAGATTCCCTTGCTGGGTATTGGTTTTAATCTGAGCCAATGCTGAGAAGATTCACACCTCCTCCTACATTCTCACACCAGAATAGTCAGGGTTGAGAGACCCCTCACCTTTCTAAACGTGACTTTGCAGCATGGTTTCCGGGAGCATCAGGAAGTGGATGCCTGCACGTCATCTTGGGGCTTCTGTGGGCAGCTCATGAAAGGAAATTTAGTACAATAACCTTTACCATCTGGTCCTCATGGCCAGGCCTCACCTCAGTCCTTATGACACTCTACTTTCAAATTCAGTAGTGTGTATGTGTGTGCTATAGCCCAGATCTCCTATGGAGAAACTTCTTTGCAGTTAGGATTCCCTAGACTGGCAACCTAGCCCTTCACATCACCCACCCCTGCCCACACCTTGACAGTTTTAATCTTCAGGGTCTCAGATATTTGCACTGTTTTCTCGTTTTTCCTTTTCTTTGGGGGGGGGGGTGTTGCATACCTAGCAGGTCCCCGGGATCCTCTGGAATGCTGGGGAATGAACCCAGTTTGGCTGCATGCAAGGCAAGCCCCAGCCCAGCTCGCTGAACTATCTATCACTGACTCCACCTTCACTTGGCACCATATTTGTTTTGGAGAGTGCTTTTGGGTGCTCAGTGCATACTGTCTGGATCTGTGCTGAGGGGTCATGCCTGGCAGTGCAGATTCAACAAGTGTGTTTAGTGACTCCAGTGGTCTTGTGATGTCTGCATGTATGAGACCTTTTTTTTTTTTTTTTGGTTTTTGGGCCACACCCAGTGACACTCAGGGGTTACTCTGGGCTATGCGCTCAGAAGTCGCCCCTGGCCTGGGGGACCATATGGGACACGGGGATTGAACCGCAGTCTGTCCAAGGCTAACGTGGTAAGGCAGGCACCCTACCTCCAGCGCCACCTTTTAAAAATTGTTTTGATTAGGGCTTAAGCAATCGAACAGTGAGCAAGGCATTTGTTTTGCATGTGACTGAATCAAGTTTGATATTTTTCCAAAATATCATCACTTATGGTTCCCCAAGCACTGCCAGGAGTGTCCCCTAAAACCACTAAAAAAATGAATGAGGGAAGTAGAAAGCCTGTCTCAAGTACAGGCAGGGGAGTGGGGGGAGGAAGGAGATTTGGGTCATTGGTGATGGAAATGTTGCACTGGTGAAGGGGGGGTGTTCTTTACATGACTGAAACCCAACTGCAATCATTTGTAATCAAGGTGTTAATAAAGATATTAATAATTACATCTTTTATTTAATCTTTTAAAAAAGAAACTTTTAACTTTTTAGATATGTGTGAGCATGTAATTTTTAGTTTTTTGTCATCTGTTTTCTTCTCTCTCCACCCCAAATCCAACAGCAATATAAGGCAGCACCACTACTTCCTGCAAAGGCATATTAAAAAGGGGGAAATTTTACATATAAAAACAAGCTCTTATGTACTAGGGATAAGAACTCATACTTTTTTACAACACAGGGGGCATCTCTCATCTTGAACATATGCCGTGTGGAGCCAACTTAGACCTCAGGGAAAAAAGCACCGACCATCCAGCCTTGACTCCTGGATCCCAGATATAGAAACTACACAGTTCTCCACAATAGCTTCAGGAACCAAATCCTCTCCAGAGTATCCATAATGCTACCCTGAACACCAATATGCGCCAGTTCTAAATTGATAACCTGACAAAGAGGAAATGAGAACAACTTGATCTAAGAGCAAGTTATCCTTCCTCACAAGCCAACTATAAGACAAAATCAGAAGAAATGTCACCCTCTGATCTGTGCAAAAGTCAAGATCGCTATATACAGATGACTGGCTCTTACAATCAGGACTGAACAGTACGCATCCCCGGACCACCACCACCACCACCACCAACAACAACAACAAAAAGCTCTAGCCTAGCTTTTGGCCCACGATCTGTTCAACAAACAAGATCTCCAATTACATAAGTCTGACTGAGACAATCGCAGATGAACAGGTCTTCTGGAAACGTAACCAAAGACTATCCCAGGCTCCATCCTAGGAGCAACATAATGACCAAGACAACCAACTACAGAAGATGGATTAAAAGAAAACTGAAGAAGCAGAACTGCTAGAACCACAAAGAAAGACTTCATCATAAACTCCATTCCTTGAGCTGCACAGTCACCAAGATCTCTGAATACAGAGGTCTGATTTTACCATCCATGATGAAGCAGAACTCTTCCATACACCACAAAAGCACCGAGGGGAGAGTAAATCATCATTTAAGGAGTCTATAGTTCAGGGGTAGAAAAACCCTGTATCTCCTAGGTCAAGGGAATTCCCTCTATAATATCCCCAATAGTTACTGTGCCTATACAGGGAGGAAAAAAGCACTAAATAATCATTTTTCCACATATATATTTATTTTTTGACGTCTTTATTTTGGTGTATATATTGAAGTTGATATCTCGAATTTTATCTTATTTTATTTTACTTTTATCTTTCTCTTTCTTTTTGCACTCCGGCATGGTTTGTCTCAGAACAGAGACTATTGTGTGTTGCTTGGCTTTATTGCTGTAGTGCTCACTGGATACTTAATTTGATATTTCTTTCTGTATTGTTGTGGTGTTTCGATTACTTTTTTTATATCCTTTCTCAAACTGAGGTTGAAAACATTTAGATTCGGACTCCGCCCATTTTCAGCTTATTTGATTTTTTAATATATTATTTTATTTTTTATTTGTTCTTATGTTTTATCCCATTCTATAACTTTTATTTCCTTCAAACAAAACCACATAACTCGAATTATCTAGCTCTGCCTCTCAAATAGAGGAGGAAACAAGGGAGGATACCGGAACCAAACAGATAGATGACAAGGATGGGACCACCTACTCTAGCAGCCCAGGGGGGTGATGGTGGGGGATATGGGTTGCAGAAAGGGAATGGGTGGACAAATTTGGTGATGGGTAATCCCCTGATTCAATGTTAATATGTATCTAAAATACTACTGTGAAAAATATGTAAGCCAATATGATCAAAATAAAAATTAAAAAAGAAAAACAGATTTATTCATCTAACACAAATCATCAAAAAAGAAAAATATATGTTAGTCAAGAATTATCACCCCTCCCAACAAATTTATTCTCCTAAACAATTGATTCCATAGAGAATTAACACAATATTACTTATTAAAATATGGAAAAAATGCATTAAAATATAATATATTGAACTATCTATTAAAAAGAAATATATATTAAATTTTCCCAAGACTTTGAAGAAAGCTGAAAATTTAAGATTCTTAAAAAATATACAGATGGGCCTGGAGAGATAGCACACCGGTGTTTGCCTTGCAAGCAGCCGATCCAGAACCTAAGGTGGTTGGTTCGAATCCCGGTGTCCCATA
Source organism: Crocidura indochinensis (assembly GCA_004027635.1). Classification (NCBI taxonomy): domain Eukaryota; kingdom Metazoa; phylum Chordata; class Mammalia; order Eulipotyphla; family Soricidae; genus Crocidura; species Crocidura indochinensis. Next base: position 3,594 of record PVKC010050404.1, read on the forward strand.
TGGTCCCCCGTGTCTGCTAGGAGCGATTTCTGAGAGATAGCCAGGAGTAACCCCTGAGCACTGCTGGGTGTGGCCCAAAAACCAAAAAAAAATATACAAATGTCTATGTTGTATTATTTCCTCCCTTCATTGGTTGCCATCTACAGGCTTATTTCTAGTTCTTTACTCTCACCCTCACTATCACCCCACATGTAACCATTTTTACCCTCAGCTCTTCACTCTTTATGAAGCAGATTATTATCCTCTCTCAAGCTGACTACCAGTCAGCTCCCAAAATGAAAAAATAGACTCTCCACCTGGGAAGAAACCAAAGTTCACTTCCTATCAATCTATTATCAATGGACTCCTATCTTCCAACTCCTTTCACTGGAGACCTGTACTTGCTACCATAACCAGTTTCTAAGATGCCCCAGTAAAAGGCATTTCCTGATATGAGGTGCTGATATGAGGTGTTTACAGACTAAAGATGGCCAAATCACAGACCAAAGTGGTGTTCCAGAAACAACAAGTCCCCCTCATCTGTTTGTAAAACATAAAAGGGAAAAGGGACACGTGTATCTCAGATGCATATCTTAAACATATCCCTTTAACATCTATAACTCTTTTCTGAATATTCTCTTATATAGTGACAACTTTGGCCACTGGATTTTTTTATTTTATCTTGTGGCATTGTTTCTCTTTTGCATAGGCACATTAAAATGGGAAAATAATGCATATGCAAACAAGTTCTTATCTAATAGAGATGGAAACACAAACTTGGTTGTTGCAAGTCAGCCCCTGAAGAGATTGATTGATGGAGGAATGGAGGATGAGGTCTTCCCCCTCCAGCTTGGAGCACTCGTCTGCCACCCTGTTCAGCATGTGGTTCTGAGGTGAAGTGGCAGGTAAACAGCCCACAAACAGTCAGGCTTGTGAAAATATTTGCATTATTCGGTGGACAAGACTGAAGTTCAAAGCCTCAGCATCAGTACCAGCCAAAATGCCCCTCGCCTTCCACAGACCCTTGTTTTTATTTCCCAGAATCAGGAACCACCCAATGGTGGGAACAGATACCACCCAATGGTAGAAGCAGAATCAGGTACCACCCTAGGGTGGGGGCAGAATACCAGGTCACACCCTAGGGTAGGGCACAATCACCAATCAGGTAGGATCAGTAACATAATAATCCCATAAAATGTTTACATACACAACACTTGGTAATGCAGTTAGGCCTTATAACAGGAACTTTGGCATAATGATTTGGCCCCAGAAGAATGGACATTGCCATACACCCCTGAACAATGGATACCATCTATATAAACAACCACAGTTGTCTATAACATTACCAGGATGCAAACTTCTATCAGGGAAGACTTACCACTGCCCTGGCATTGACTTACTCCAAAGAGTGCTCTCAACACCCAAGGACTCAGCAACAACCTGTTTGCAGGGCAGATTGCTCTGCATCTAATGGTGTGCTGAAATTAGAAGACATTCTAATAAAGAAATGCATAGAATCCAGAATCTTTAAATATAGGAACCTGATACCAACAACAGCTAAAGTGTAAAAATGTTTCTCCTGGAACACAGAAATGAACACGGAAATGTTTGAACAGACTGATATGCCTGGAGCCCAGAGTCGGTCTTATGCCAATAAACTTCTGGGATGAAGCCTTCTTGTAATCAGGCAAAGGATTTTTTCCTGTTTTCGCATATTTTTCTGGGCCTATGCAAACAACAATGATTGCCACTGTCACACCATTGCTGTTGTATTTTTTTCTTTAACACTTATTCTTTAAGAAAAATACAGTTTACTGAACTTAAAAACAAATAACTGTATTAGAAAGCCTGTCTCAAATACAGGCATGGGATGGGTAGGGGGAGGAGGGATATTGGGAGGGGAGAAAGTTACTCTGGTGAAGTGAGATCTTCTGTTTCTGACTGTAAACCAAATATAACCATGTGTGTAACCATGGTGCTTAAATAAAAAAAGAATGGGTGTTGCTGGTCTCCAGGCCTTCCCTGGTTGCCAGCCCAGGCTGCCAAATAGTGGTTACCGGGAGGATTCTCTTAAAGGGACCGCCAGGCTTTCCCTGCCCCTCCCCCAGCATTAGGGGGGAAGGATACAGGGAAAAAACCTCAAGTACAAAGGAAGGGACATAAGGATCAAACCAGATCTCCCATTTGAAACAATTCAAGCAAGAAGACAGTGAAATGACATATTTAAATGACTTAATGAAAGAAATTTCCAACCTAGGGTCCAATACCCAGCAAAACTCTCATTCATATGGGAAGACTAAAAACATTCTCAAATAATAACGATCTTGCAATATTTGCTCAAACAAAACCGATCTTAAATGACCTCAAAGAAAATTGCACAATCCAAAACCCCAATTGTAACAACAACCTTATAAAACACAACTACACAACAGTTCTCTCTGTCAATCATCTCCCTAAATGTTAAATGGTCTAAACTCTCCTATTAAAAGACATATACTAGAGAACTGGATAAATCAATTATTAAGGCCAATGGAAAATTAAAAAGAGCAGGCACAGCCATCCTAATATCAGAACAAATTGCATTCAACCTCAAGAAAGTGATCAGAGACACGGAGGGTCTCTACGTACTGATCAGGGGAACAAGAGGTTAAGAAGTACTAAACCCGGTCAATATTTATGCACCTAATGCAGACTCAACAAATCTGGATAAACACATAAATGGAAATGTGATCGTAGTAGGTGATCTCAATACTCCACTATCACCACTTAATAGATCCAGCAGGCATAAAAATAGCAAAGCAATAAGAACCCTAAATGAAAAATTACAAGATCTAGGGTTAGTAGACTGATATAGGGTCCTCCAACCCAAAAAGCAGAATACACATTCTTCTCAAGCCGACATGGAACCTTCTCCAGAATAGACCATGCCTTAGGATATAAATCTAACTACATATAACCACAAGTGTAAGGATCATCAGAAGCATCCTATCAGATCACAATGCAACAGAGGTCAAAATTGACTGTAAGAAGAATCAATGGAGAAAATAAAAAACCTGGAGATTAAACAACATGCTGCTCAGCAACAACTGAATCAAAGAGCAACTTGAGTAAGAAATAAAAAGATTCCTTGAGACAAACAATAATGAAAAGAAAACTTGTCAAATTTTTGTGAAACACAGCGAAAGCAGTAAATAGGCAGAAACATAGCAATACAGGCTTATGTCAGAAAAGAGGAAAATAACAGAATCAACAATTTAATGGATCACCTGAAGGAACTGGAATAACTGCAGCAAAGAAATCCAACCACAGCCAGAAAGCAAGCAATAATACAAACCAGAGCAGAAATAAACAACATAGAAACCAAGAAAACAATACAAAAAATCAATGAGTCTAGGAGTTGGATTTTTGAAAAAATAAACAAGATACACAAACCACTGGCAAGACTCACCAAAAAAGAGGGGAAACACCTAAATTAATAGAATCACAAATGAAAGGGGAGAGATTACAATATAACTCCAATAAATACAAAATATCATAAGGTCATAATATGAACCTCTATACTCAGTTAGCCTAGAGAACCCAGTAGAAATCGACAGATTCTTGGAAAAATACCAGCATCCGAGACTGGAAAATGAAGATCTAGAAAATGTAAACAGGCCAATTACTTCAGAGGAAATCGAAGATGTAATTAAGAAACTCCCTAAGAACAAAAGTCTAGGTTCAGATGGTTTTACAGGTGAATTCTATCAAACATTCGAAGAAGACTTACTACCATTGATTCACAGGCTCTTCCAAATCATTGAAAAGAGAGGAACCCTCCCCAACTCCTTTTATGAGGCTAATATCACACTCATTCCCAAAGAGAAGCACCAAGAAAGAAAACTATAGACCAATCTCACTAATGAACATAGATGCAAAAATTCTCAACAAAATTTTACCAAACCAAATCCAGCGCTACATCAGAAAGATTATACACCATGACCAAGTGGGTTTCATCCCAGGGATGCAAGGTTGGTTCAACATACATAAATCAATCAACATCATGCACCACATCAACAACAAGAGAAACAAAAATCACATGATCATATCAATCAATGCAGAGAAGGCGTCTGACAAAATTCAACACCCATTCATGCAGAAAACACTCAGAAAAATAGGGTTGGAAGGAACCATTTTCAAGATAATTACAGCCAACATTATCCTCAATGGCAAAAATGAAAGCATTTTAATTTTTTTCAATTTCCACTAAGCTCAGGAACTAGGCAAGGCTGTCCTCTCTCCACTCTTATCAATATAAGAAGACCTAGCAATAGCAATCCAACAAGAGAAGGGAATCAAAGGAATTCAAATTAGGAAAGAGGAACTCAATCTATCACTTCTTTCAGATGATATGATGATATACATAGAAAACCCTAAAAAGTGCACAGTAAAACTTCTACAAGCAATTAACCAATACAGCAAAGTGGCTGACTACAAAGTCAATACAAAAGAGACAGTAGCATTTCTCTATGAAATGAAGTAGAGGAGAGAGAGATTAAGAATTCAACTCCATTTAAAATAGTAACAAAAAACATTAAGTACCCTAGGAATCAACCTTACAAGGGAAGTGAAGGACTTATACCAGAGAAACTTCAAAACACTTCAGAAAAATTTGAAGAGGATCTAAAGAAATGGAAGGACATCCCATACTCATGGGTAGGTAGAATTAGCATAGTCAAAATGACTATCCTACCCAAACTCCTATATAGGTTTAATGCAATCTCCATCCAAATTCAGACATATTCTTTAAAGACTTAGAACAATCAATCATAAAATTTGTCTGGAACCACAAAAGACCCAGGATAGCCAAACACATACTAAAAAACAGGAAGCTGGGTGGCATCTCGCTACCTAACCTGAAGCTATACTATAAAGCCATAGTGATCTAAACAGCATGGGACTGGTACAAGGACAGAGCCTCAGACCAGTGGGTTAGAATAGAATTTCCAGACATTGGCCCCAGACATACTGTTAACTAATATTTGATAAAAGAGCCAAGAACTTGAAATGGGACAAAGAAAGTCTTTTCAACAAATGGTGTTTGTACTACTGGAAAACCACCTGTAAGAAATTGAAAATTGACCCATACCTCACCCCATATTCAAAAGTCAACACAAAATGGATCAAAATACCTCAAAATCAGACCCAAAACTATAAAGTTTATTGAGAATAAAATAGTCAGAACACCGAATACCTATATATCACAAAAGTCTTTGATGATAGATTGCCAACGGCAAGAAATTTAGCGTCGAACATAAACAAATGGGACTACACCAAAAAAAAAAAAAAAAGCTTCTGCATTGCAAAAGAAACCATACACAACACAAGAAGACAGTTAACTGAATGGAAAAAAATCTTTGCACTCAACTTGTCATATAAAGGGCTGATATCCAGAATATACAAATCACTCAGGGGGCCGAGAGATAGCATGGAGGTAAGGCGTTTGCCTTTCATGCAAAAGGTCATCGGTTCGAATCTCGGTGCCCCATATGGTCCCCCGTGCCTGCCAGGAGCAATTTCTGAGCATGGAGCCAGGAGTAACCCCTGAGCACTGCCGGGTGTGACCCAAAAACAAACAAACAAAAAAAATCACTCAAAAAGATGAGCTCCACTAAAACAAATAAAGCCATAGAAAAATGAATAGACACTTCACCAAAAGATCGAAATATGGCCAACAAACACATGAAAACATGCTCTCCTTCACAGATCATTAGGGAAATCCAAATCAAGACGACAATGAGATAGCACCTTACACTAGTGAGGATAACTCACATAAAAATAATAGGAACAATCTATGTTGGCGAGGATGTGGTATAAAGGCACTCTCATCCACTGCTGGTGGGAATGCCCCCTCATCAAACCCCTATGGAACGTCTGAAGAATGCTCAAGGAACTCAGAATCGAGCTGACACTTGACTCAGCAATTGCTCTCCTAGGTATCTACACCCAAGTCAAAAGGACATTCATCCCAAAATATGTGTGCACCCCACTAATTATCACAGCACTCAGTATAATAGCCAAGTATTGGAACGAAAGTCAATGCCCAACAACAGATGAGTGCATCATAGATATGGTATCTATATGCCATGTAATACTACATGGCAGTCATAAATGATTCAATAAAAGTTTTTGCAGCAAAATGAATGGACCTAAGAACGTATTATGTTTAACGAAGTAAGCCAGATGATGAAAGATAAACACTGAATGATATATGAGTGAGACTATTCTGCATCTATCTCTCTCCCTCTGACTTATTTCACTCAGCATAATAGATTCCATGTACATCCATGTATATGAAAATTTCATAACTTCATCTCTCCTGACAGCTGCATAATATTCCATTGTGTATATGTACCACAGTTTCTTTAGCCATTCGTCTGTTGAAGGGCATCTTGGTTGTTTCCAGAGCTGGCTATTATGAATAGTGCTGCAATAAATATGGGTGTGAGGATATATCCCTAGGATATATCCTTGTGCTCTTAGGATATATCCCTAGGAGTGGAATAACTGGGTTGAATTGGAGCTCAATTTCCAAATTTTGGAGGAATCTCCATATTGCTTTCCATAGAGGTTGGACTAGACGGCATTCCCACCAGCAGTGGATAAGAGTTTCTTTCTCTCCACAACCCCACCAGCAATGATTATTCCTATCTGGATTCCCTTAATATCTTTTTCTTGCCTAATCACTATAGCGAGTGCTTCCAGTGCTATGTTGAATAGGAGTGGTGAGAGACGACAGCCTTGTCTTGTACCAGAATTTAGAGGGAAGGCATTTAGTTTTTCTCCATTGAGGATAATATTTGCCACTGGCTTGTGGTAGATGGCCTTAACTATATTGAGAAAGGTTCCTTCCATTCCCATCTTGCTGAGAGTTTTGATCAAGAATGGGTGTTGAACCTTATCAAATGCTTTCTCTGCATCTATTGATATGATCATGTGATTTTTATTTTTCTTGTTGTTGATGTTGTGTA
>PVKC010050405.1:0-10580 GCA_004027635.1 Crocidura indochinensis
TTTTTTTATTTATTTTTGAATTTTGCACTCAAGGTTACTTCTGGCTCTGCACTCAGAAATTGCTCCTGAATATTTCAGGAGACCATACGGAATGCTTGGGATGGTACCTAAGCCAGCTGTGAACAAGGCAAACACCCTGCCTTCTGTGCTATTGCTCTGGCACCAGAGCTTTTAAGGTAAATATTATAAAATATGTATGCTAATTTATCAAAATAATTTAATATTATTTCACACTGCATATATTTAAGAATTAAAATATTCAATCTCTAGCTTATGATTAGGAAATGTCTAAATTTAAAAAAAATAAAGTATTTTTGTTTATTGTTAGTTATGTACCTGAGCTAACTTTTCCTATGAAGAGCTTATTTTTATATTGGATATTTTAGCATTTTCTAAATAAGCAAAAGCATGTGCCACTGAGGAATTATAAAGATTCCTTTCATGCATTCATAGGGCTAGATTCATTTGGAAAGGGAATTTGCAAAGCTATTGAACAAATGTCTGGTGAGGGGTTTTTGGTATGGAAATTCAAATTAATGCTGAGAAATTATCTTGAGTAACATTTGTGATATAAGATTTTTTAGGGTCTTTTTTTGTTTGTTTGTTTTTGGATTTTGATTTTTGGGTTATACCCGGTGATGCTCCTAGCTATGCACTCAGAAATTGCTCCTGACTTGGGGGACCATATGGGATGTCAGAGATCAAACCCAGGTCTGAATGCCCTATTATATTACTCTGCTATCACTCCAGCCCTATTATGTAATATTTGATATATATTTAAGACAGTATAATAACCCAAGGAAAATGCCTTATACTCATGTATTATTATCTGTCATCTGTCATAGTGTCTTTCTTAGTAGTAACATGACTGAAGATTTGTTGTTTTAACTTTCTAGGGATAAACTGTCCAAAATTTACATGTTAAATTTTTTTTTTTTGGTTTTTGGGTTACACCCGGCAGTGCTCAGCGGTTACTCCTGGCTCCATGCTCAGAAATTGCTCCTGGCAGGCATGGAGGACCATATGGGGCACTGGGATTCAAACGATGACCTTTTGCATGAAAGGCAAACGCCTTACCTCCATGCTATCTCCCGGGCTCCGTCATGTTAAATTTTTATCTCCTCCCATTATGAACAAGTTTATTGTCATGATTTCTTGTGGGTTTCTACCTAAACTAATACTTCTCAAGTTCACCAAGTTTTTAGTTTAATAACAGCAGTCATATTGTTCCCTCAGTGATTTTATTTATTCAGTCTTGAAGTGAGGGTTGTCATTTTTCTCAATAATTTATTAGCTATTCCAATCCATATATAAAGTTATCATATAATTTTGTAAATATGTGAGAGAGATGAGATCAATATATATACATAACATATATACATATATAAATATTGTATATGAATAAATGTATATTATATACAATATAGATCTCATTGTCTCTCACATACTTACATAATGTATAATTATATAATATCTACAATATATACTATAAATATAATCAACTGAATTATATTAATCATATGCAATATAACATATATTGTTACACAAAAGAAACTTATATTGTGAATAACAATAATATTATGATTATTAATCATTAATATATATTATTATCCATATTATTTATAATACAATTATTTAAATAAAATAAACCAGAAACAGAGGGAGTCACTCAATCTAGAAGACCCTGGGGAGAGGGCGGAGGATATGGGAGACAGAATGGGAATGGAGGTGGAGGGAGGGCAACTTGGGGATGGGGATTCCCCTGAATCAATGTTTATTTGTAAATGGAATATTACTGTGAATAACATGTAAACCACTATGATTAAAATAAAAAAAATAAAATAAATTCCAAAGGCATAAAAAAATAAAAATACTCGATGTTAAACTTTAAAAAATATAATAAGATTTATTATATGTAATATAATATCACATATTATGTATATAGATATAGAGAGATTCATTCAAATGAGTGCACAAATGGCAAGTTCCCAATCTTGAAAACCAAAGTCCCAGGTTACATTTGAAAGTCAGAGATTAATTAATCTATCAGGCAAGACAATTATTTCACACAAAGGAGTGGTCAGTTTTTTCTTCTATTTAAATCCATACTTTAGTGGATGTTGAGTTCTCATATCCACCCACATTCAGGAGAGCAATCTGCTTTACTAACTTAACTAATTTTATTGATAATCTCGTCCAAAGTAGCCCCACCCAATCGACCATTTGACCATTTGAACCAGTCAGGTCAGATTAAGCATCATGAAAATAACTCATTTAGGAAAATTGTTTTTTATTGTTAATACTTCAGCTAACATATTTAGTGAAATCAAGTAAAGAACAACATGTGTTTTAAAAAATTTCTCATTATTTTAACATGCACATTGGCACATATCTCCTGATGCAGAAAACTCATATTTCTCATTTAACTCAGAAGAGTAATTATATTGCAGAACATTCAATAATAATTTAAATATAGGCAACATAGTTGAAAAGACCCTGATGTATATAGTCAGATAAACCACACAGTATTAACTGTCAGTCTTCAAGCTATTAGGGAGAGAGTTATATTTTGTTGTGAGCCTTTTATCTTCTTATATCAGAAATTTTATGCTTCATAATGTGAATCAAAAACCTCAAACAGTAATCTTTATTCTTTAAGATAGCCTATGCTTCACTTTAAATATTTTTTCCACTAAATTTACCTGTTCATTGCACTACACTGAATAATTGGTGGTTTCTTTGGGAATCACTGAGGTGGTAATAAATGTTAATAATTAATGAATGTTTTGAAATTAAACTCTGGTTTTGCCTCTGACTAATATTGTGAACATGGAAAAGTTATGTAATAATATATTTATCTTCTCTTTATTTGACTGTGAAAAATTCATTGAAAATTATGAACTATATGATCTGAGGTCTGTAATGAACCTGAATTTTAATCTCTGGAATATTCTAGTTTTATTTATTAATACATGCTATCCAGGTTCCTGGACCATTTTTTATCTTGTCTACAGCCTCTACCATAAACTGCCTTTCTATCTATTCTTCAGCTTGTTACTATTATTTCTATGATGAAGTTTTTACTCTCTCTTGGTCCTTGACCTCATCAGTTATCAATTTAAATTTCTTTTGCAATTGTAATTTTAGTTATTGTAATGACCAATTTTTATATATTTATTTCTCTCTATAATAAAAGGTCACAAAGATAGAGCTCCTGACTTTGATGCTAACTGTATATTCCTCCATACTGACCTCATGATAAGTATGTGGAAAATTCAAATTTATTCAAGGAATATATACTATACAAATCATATGGAAATGCTTAATGAAAATACATCATTAGAGATGGAAAAAGGCATGCCATAGTTGTTGAAATAAGAAATGCTTTTAACAGAGCGGTGTTTGCCTTGCAAGCAGCCGATCCAGGACCACAGCAGTGTTTGCCTTGCAAGCAGCAGATCCAGGACCAAAGGTTGTTGGTTCGAATCCCCGTGTCCCATATGGTCCCCCATGCCTGTCAGGATCTATTTCTGAGCAGACAGCCAGGAGTAACCCCTGAGCACGGCCGGGTGTGGCCCAAAAAAACAAAAAAAATGCTTTTAAAATTAATAGTCTATAAAATAAAATTTTACACATTTAGGAAGCAAATTTTAAGAACATAATATATTCATTCAATTTTAATAAAACTAATGTTTATTATTTGAACAAAATTTCTCATCTTGAGATATTATTGATCAAGATCACAATTTCATAATTATCCTTTGACCTTATCACAAAGTCAATCTGTACTGTTTTGCTTTCCAATTTGTTTTTCTTAAGCAAACATTTTCAATTTGAATTAGGGGTCTCTTGAAATTGATTACTATAGCTTAGATTAGTTTCAAACAAGAGCCTCTATACTATTTAATCTCCATTGTTCTTATCATATGTTTTAGGTAGACAGGTTCCAACTTCGGTTTTGAACACTCAAATTTTGCCATTTATTACAATTCCAAAACTGATCAATTTGACCAAATGTCTTATTTTCAGAAAAGAAATTACTCAATGCACCTCAGAAAGCCATCTTTTTTAAGTGGATCAAAAAAAAATCATCCCCAAATGTATCTGATGCTTCTATGCTACAAATGAACTCCTGGGTCAAGGAATACCATACTTTGGAAAACACTGTAATACTTTAATAAAGCTATGCTAGTTTAAAAATCTAGGGGTCAAAGCAGTGGCGCAGTCGTAGGTCATTTGCCTTGTGGGGCTGACCTAGGATGAATTGTGGTTGAATCCCCTGGCCTCCCATATGGCTCCCCAAGCCAGGAGTGATTTCTGAGCACATAGCAAGGAGTAACCCCTGAGTGTCACTGGGTATGGCCCCGAAAAAAACAAACAAAAGAAATCTAGGCTTAATGTAAGGCAAGTGCCTTAAACCATATTTCTGCCGAACCAGGAAACATTAAAATTACTATAGAACTGAATGAAAGTATATAATGAAAGGCAAGTTCAATTGAATGGCCTTCCCTTAGCTGGAGTCCAGTTCTTAATGGAAAAACTATGTTTTTAGGGTACTGGATTAAGGTAATTAAGCAAGAATGCTGAGTCAGAAATAGTCGAGAATTCTATAAAAGCAGGAAACAGCTCTAGTGATGTAGATGGATTACTATGAGGCAGAAAAGAGAATAAAGTCCAATTTCTGGCACTGGTATTTTTCTGGCATGCACAATGAATGGTTGCCGGCTATAGGAAAAGCTTCCTCCAGCAGAGGTAAACTGAGGCTGGTATATAGAGCTTCATAGGGAGACACTGAGGTACTGATAGCAAGAGGACTAATGCTGACATTAGTCCTTATATAACCATCAAGAGACTACAGAGGGGAGAATCTAGGAAGAGACACAAAAGGTGGACATCAGGGGACCCTCATTTGGCCTGCTAAATGTGAGAGGAATTGATTGTATAGTAAGAGTATTCTCTGAATGACACTGGATGTGTTCTACACTTACTCTCATACTTACAGGAGTATACACGCACACACTAGTAGATTGATGGACAAAAAGAGGAAAAAAAATTACTGCAGATCTAAGAACAGAGGCAGAGGGTTTCTTGTATACGATTCCTCTTATCATTCTCTGTTGACAAAGCTAAACATTAAGGTCCCTGTAAAGAAAAAAAATGCTTAGATTCTGGTTGATTATGGGCTGAACAGTTGTTGGGGAGTGACTTTGCAGCTAAGGAGCAATAAACTAAGAATTAGCACTATTTGTTTCTTTACTCAGCTTCCATATGCATTCCCCCAGACATACTTGGGCTGCTATAAAACAGGAAGACAATACTGAAATAAAAAATAAATCTCAGATTTTTAGTGATGTGTCAAAAATAAGATTAATTTCTGGTATATGTATGTTTTTTCTTCAGGCAGAAATGAGAACTTGCTCTGTTTTGCTAAGTGACTTTTCCATGTGAATTTTTTTTTCAATTGAGAGACAGAACATATTTATGTCAGTATATATGTGTGGTGAAAATGGGTTGGGGATTTCATCATTTATGTTTAACTTATTTAATAGAAGTGACTCATTTCAGCACATACATTCTAATTAACTTATCATATGACCACAAATTTAGTCCTTGGAAGAGGGAATATGAAAATATACAGAAAAGGTACGAAACTAAGATTTCTGCTTCCTTATTTTAAACAATCCATAACCACTATCTTTCTTATGTAGAAGGGAGATATCAAGTACACTTTACTAGTGAAAAGTGACAGGTAAGTTGACAAAGATCTGCTGGGCAAAGGGCAAAGTACAAATATATAGAAGAAACCAATCTTCCAGGTGGTCAGTGAATGTCATTGTAAAATAAAAGGGAGCCTTTCATAGGAGGCAATGAAATGCTGTGACTGCATGACACGCTGATTTACATGAGACAGCCCAGGTAGTTTGTAAGCATCCATTCTACTCTGACAGAACTCCTTATTACTGTGACTTGATAATGTGCTCAGATAGGAAATCAGTCCCTGGATGATTTTCTTTTATAAGCTTATTTGTAATTGGATCCCTCATTCTTCTTTGGAGCAAGACTCCTTCTTATTTTTTCCACCCTTTGTGTCTCTTCCTAGATTCTCCCCTCTGTACTCTCTTGATGGTTATAGTCCCTTTTAATCATAATTTTTATTTAGTTAATTTCTATAGCATGATTGCATCACATCTCTTTAGGATCTAGGTATATTTAATTTAAAGATCAAGTTTAACCTTTATTCCTTCCATTGTGATCAGTCACTGTTATGTCATCCTTCCCATGAGTAGGGAGTATAAAATATCAAGTAACTGCAATTTTTGTAGTGAAAAGGGAGCATGAAGATATGAGAAATTACTGAGAGAAAAAATATCAATTGTTAATTGAAACTCACTTTGTAAGGATTGAAGGACGTGATGAATGTGCAATGTTTAAACAATGTTTATCAAAAAGCAAATTTTAACTAATAGCTACAAATATTAAAAAGCACTGCTTTAAAAATAGTTCTATCATTCAAACTTTTTAGTAAATACTGTATAAATGTTCAACTTTACTCTTTGTATAATAAGCATATGCTATTATTCCTTGCTAAGGCACATGCTTTTCAGTTCATGACTCTTCAAGTTATGGAAGAAAAATAATTCATTTATGCATGAGTAAGGTGTTGTGCAATTAATATGGACAAAAATTATTCATACTAGATTAGGTGAAAATCAGTATGGATTTATTGTCTGTGATTATACTGAATTGGAAAGCCACATTTATTTAAGAAATGTCATTTGATATATAAGAAGCTTGATTCAGGAAAATGTATTTTCTGATGACTCAATTAAAATCAGAGATTTAGCATAATATTTAAAATTTTAGCAGAAAAACCCAATGAGATCTCCAGTGTTTCATTTGGGTGTGACTTTAACATAATGATGAAAAATATTCTGTAGAAACAGTAAAATTGACATTCTCAAGATACATAATAAAGATCACTTCCTCATATAGAGATATTTTTAATCTTAGTGTTTGGGTGTTTCTGCTTATTACTAATGTAAGAAAATTATTTAATAGAATTTTAATAGAAATACATTAAATAGGATAATAACAGCTATCTCATTAGTTTGTCTTGAAAGTTAAATGAAATAATCTATTAAAGAACTTGAAAGCAAATTTGAGGTATTTAGGCAATTTCATTATAACATAGTTATAAATTTGGGGGCTGGAGAGATAGCATGAGGTAAGGTGTTTGCCTTTCATGCAGAAGGTCATTGTTTCGAATCCTGGCATCCCATATGGTCCTCTGAGCCTGCCAGGAGCAATTTCTGAGCCTGGAGTCAGGAGTAACCCCTGAGTGCTGCTGGGTATGACCCATAAACCAAAAACAAACAAACAAACAAAAACAAACATAGTTATAAATTTGGTTACTAACATTTTATTTGTTTTCAGTTTTATTTCCCTAGTTACATATTATTATATGTTTTTTTTCAATCTTCTTTTGGATTAGTTTAGTATTTTTTATTTCACTTTTTTTCCTTTTTATGCTCATTAGCTGTAATCTTTTGTCTTGCTATCTTTGCCTTAGGGTTTATAGTAAAAATCTTAAACTAATTGCAATCACCTTCAAGTGGTTTTATAGCATTTGACATATAAAATCATAACTTTACTTTGTTATACTAGTGATTTTTTTCTTTTATTTAATATTTTATTTAAACATCTTGATCACAAACATGGTCGTAAGTTGTATTTCAGTCATGTAACTTCCCATCACCAGTGCAACATTCCCAACATTAGTGTGATTTTCATCTTCAATTTTGTTCTATTTTTATGTATTTCAATCTTGCATATTAATGAGCTCCAAATATATTGTAATATTTATTTATATTTTCAAGATTTTCAATAATGACATGCTATTTATAGGTCAATCATTTTTAATAATCTATTTTTTATGTAGATCAGATTTCTTTTACTCTCTGCCTACGCTTTTTAAAACTTCTGTATTATTAATTTACCTGTGACTAAAACACTACGTTTAGCCTTTATTTATTTATTTTTTTACTTTTGAAAAGTATTTTCACTTAATAAGTCTAGATTGGTGGGCTTTTATTTTAAATGATATTCCATTTTCCTTCTTTTTTTTTTGCTCTGATAAAAATTGTGTTCTTATCCATATCCAACATCAAATATATGTTTCTTTTCTTTCTGTGAATTTAAAATAATGTTTATAGTCTTGTTTTGTGCAAAAAATATGGTGCGGCTTGTTATAATTATTTTGGTATTCCTTGCTCTTGTTATTATTTAGTGTCTTAACTTGTGAATTTGGAAAATATATGTCAAATGTTACTGATTCATCATTAAATTGTTTCTCTGCCATTTCCAACCTGCCTCCCAATTACAAACAGAATATCAGGCTTTTGTAAATGATCATCAGCTCACCATTATGAAATTAGTTTTCCTATTTCTTCTTTCTTTAGTTTGGATATTTTCTCAGTTATGTCTACCATTTCTACTACTCGATGTAGATGTAAAAATATAAACATAATTTGAAGATCTAGACTTTATTAGTATAACCATACCTTGCAGGTTTTTACAGTGGGGCATGAGGCCATTTCTAGTTCTGTTCACTCTGGAAGTACTGCTTGATTGTTTATACTACATGGACTCACACTCACTGGTGCTTGCTTGTAAGGTCATGTAGTGCTGAATATTGAACACAAAGTGTTACTCATATTAAATATGTGTTCTACCACTTAGAAAAATTCTTATCCTACTTTCTGGACTACTTGATCATTTATAATATCTTATTCATGGGTTTCAAACTTGTGGTCTGTGGGCCGCAAACGGCCCTCCCTGCCCTAGAGGAATCTTTTTTCTGCTTTGTTTTGTTTTAGTTGTTTGGGTCACACCCCCCAATGTTCAAGGCTTACTACTGACTTTGCACTCAAGGATCACCCCTACATTGCCTCCTGTGGCCCTCAGGTATATTGCGTTTGAGTCCCTGATATTGGTGTCTACAGAAATCTTTCAATGTGTGAAATTGATAAATCTTTGAAAGTGTTTTTCCTTTATTAGTTTCACAACAATCAAAGGCATTATTTTTGTCTTATGGTGTGGCGCAATTTTCTTTTCCTTTGTGTAATTTATAAATCATAGAACTTTTAAATGAATGCCAAAATGGTGAATATTTTCTTGTCAGATGCCTAATTTTATCGCTGTTTTAGTTTGTTTGTCCCCCCACTGGGGTTTCTTGTGGTATCTAATTATGTTTGGTCTTGCTCTGAATATTACTTAGACAGGACAAAATATGTCTATATAAAGAGTAATAACTTCCAACTACTGAATTAAAACTTCTGAATATTGAGTCTAATGTCAATGAATTAGTAGTTGCTAATCTAATTATTGGGAATTGCCTTATCTTCTGCTCTCTGTAACTACTGGATACTACTTACTCAAATCATTGTAGTGTATTCTTTCATGAGCTTCAGCTATTCTTTCATACATAAGAACCAATCAATATTCAATGAAAACTTACAAAGGGGTCCATCTAGAATGTCTCTGAAAATTTCTCTGGAATAATATCCTTTTCTTATATAATTGGAGGAATGAATTTTAATTTATGTGATTGCCTAAACCTTTTTTCTCAATTGTTGCCTACATTTCTAATATAGTGGAAGTCTAAACCACAGGAGTGGGGAACACAGATCTGGAAGCAACACTGGTACATCAAATAATCCACACAAAATTAAGAGAAAGCAGGTTCAGTAAACTTCCACTAACAAGCTCTCTGCAAGCAGGCAAAGATACTGGCAGGCAGACAGGCTAGCTACTTCTCTGACTTGTGGTCTTTACTGGAAAGTGACGGACCACATCATTAGGTGGAAAACAGGTAGAGTTAGGGGACCCATTGAGAAGTACTTCCAGTTCATGAGTGACAAGCACAAACAAGAAAGAATTTTTCTGAATAGAGTGAAAACTGGTTATTACAAAAACTCATTCTTCTTAATTTTATAGAGAATGCAAAAGGTAAAAAAATGAAGTAAAAACAAAGTAATTCATGTCCAAGATTCTATGCAAAAGGAAAGATATCTTATCTGAAAGTAAAAAGGGTGACAGCATTTTGCTATATAGGCTCTTTTGGACCACACCTTGGCCATGTACTCAGAAATTGCTCCTGACTCGGGGAAACATATGGGATGCAGGGTGATTGAACCACGGTCCGTCTAGATTAGCACATGCAAGGCAAAAGCCCTACAGCTTGTGCTACCACTCAGGCCCCGAACATATTAGTTTTAAAATTAAAACACTAATACATTCCTATAGTGAGCACTGTAGTGGAAGTTCATGATTTTCAAACATATTTTGCAGGTGTTTCTGTGGGTAAAAGAATTAGAACATTATTATAGACTTCTATAAGAAGTTAGTTAAAAACCTGCTTTAATTTTAGCAGCTGTGTCTATTGCTGCACTTCTCTTTGAAGTACAGTAAAGAATATAAGCTGTGGCGATTTCACAGATGAGGTGGAGAGTTTTGAAATTTCTTGACATCAAATTTAAACCAACATTTTCTTGCTGCATTTTTACAATAGGTCATGCAAC
>PVKC010050406.1:0-10600 GCA_004027635.1 Crocidura indochinensis
GGTTCAAATCCTGGCATCCCATATGGTTCCCCCGAACCTGCCAAGAGCGATTTCTGAGCATAGAGCCAGGAGTAACCCCTGAGCATTGCCGGGTGTAACCCCCCAAAACAAACAAACAAACAAACACAGCTGAGTAAAAAAAAAAAGTCGGGCCAAAGAAATGGCACAAGTGGTAAGGCATGTTTGCCTTGTCCACACTAATCTAGGACAGACAGCGTTTTGATGCCCCTGTGCATCCTATGTGGTCCCCCAAGCCAGGAGCAATTTCTGAGAGTATATCCAGAAATAACCCCTGAGCGTCACTGGGTGTGATCCAACCCCACCCCCAAAAGTGGTGTAAGCAACAAGGATTCTTCATGAGTTAGAGACTGAGAATAGAAAAGCAATGGTGGTGGTGGCCATGGTGGTGTGTGGGTGAGTCTGTGTTTGTGTGTGTGTGTGTGTGTGTGTGTGTGTGTGTGTGTGTGTGTGTGTGTGTTGTAGTACTGGGAACCATTAGGGTCACCTCAGTGCTATTGGGAGTCTCCAAGGCTAAAATAGATATTGTGGTAGTGTAGAAGGAGTGTGTAGAGTCAGGTATTTGGGGGAGGGGGTTGGGGGGCCACACTCGGTGATGCTCAGGGGTTGTTCCTGGCTGTGCACTCAGAAATCGCTCCTGGCTTGAGGAGCCATATGGGACGCTGGGGGATCCATGGTCCATCCTAGGCTAGCTCTGGCAAGGCAGATGCCTTACTACTTGCACCACCACTCTGACTTCTAGTACCAGGTATTGAACCCTTGCCAGGCACATATCCTAACCCTTATTTAATCTCCTTGACTTCAGGAGAACAATCGTTTAAGTGTTGTCTGATTCCTGGGAAAAGTGAACTTCTTTTAGGGATCTCTTATATTTTGCCTGTTCTATATTTTATTATAGTCACTCTCATGCATTTAGGAGTGCCCCCCTTTGGCCTCACTAAGTAAAAGATTCTCTTCTCTTTTCCAGTGATCTGTTAGCTCTGTCTCGGTCCTTAATACCTACAGTTTCTATTTTATATTGGCATGAATACTCTGTTCTTTTTATATTGGTATGAATGCTATCTCTCTCCACCTCACTGAAAAGATTGTCTATCAGGACCTCCCAACTTATTTGGCTTATTGTTACCTTTTCAGAAAATAAAAACATTGTCCCATGGAAGACTACATTCTTTAAACTAACAAAGTGCACCCACCAACTGCACCCTCCTAAATTTTCCACAGCACCCCTTAGTGTTATAATAGTGTCTACTTCTGGAAAAACAGGCTGAACTCAATGTTACCAGACATCAGACTCCTCCCTTTGCTTCCATCACACTGGGAACAGTTGAATCTGTAGATGACCACACACTGAAGTGGAAATATGTTTGGGTTTCAGAGACCTATTTTTGTTTTGTTTGTTTGTTTTGTTTTATTTTGTTTTGGGGTCACACCCGGCAGCGCTCAGGAGTTACTCCTGGCTCTACGCTCAGATATCGCTCCTGCCAGGCTTTGGGGACCATATCGGGTGTCAGGATTCGAACCACCGTTCTTCTGCATGCAAGGCAAATGCTTTACCTCCATGCTATCTCTCCGGCCACAAAAGACCTATTCTGAACTGATGATTCAATAAACCTTGTATGAAATGACATGGACAGATAACATCTGTGGATCACCAATATCCAGTATTAGATTGTGTCTCCTACATTCATTGTGGGGATTCTAAAACGCCAGAGTCTGCTGCATGCAGGGAAACCTGGGAAACAATTGGAGGGGACACATGACTCTAAGTTTGTCCAGTGTCACCAAGAAATCTTTCCTGGTGAATCAGAGACAAATAGCTGCTTTGTGTTTTGAACTCCTTGCTATGGATTCCTAGATGATGTAGTTCCCCTTCAACTCAAAAGTACAATGAACTGGAACAGTCAAAGTTTTCTCCAGTTCTTCTTAAACTGGAGGACCTTAGGAATTTAGCAGATCATTTCAAATATCAAGCTGGGCTCTGTGGGTTGCTGATGTGGAACAAATATGAACACTGTTACAAGGGTGCCTGGTTGAACTTTTTGCTCTCCCAGGCTGTTTTCTAGCCTTCAGAAAGAGCGATAACTCTTTGTATATATCCTTTGTGTATATACACAAGCTCACAACTATGTATTAATCCTCCCCCTTAAATTTTTCATCAATTCATTATTTATTTTGGGGGGTCACACCTGGCAGCACTCAGAGGTTACTCCAGGCTCTACACTCAGAAATTGCTCCTGGCAGGTTTGGGGGACCATATGGGATTCCAGGATTCGAACTACTGTCCTTCTGCATGTGAGGCAAATGCCTTACCTCCATGCTATTTCTCCGCCCCCATCAATTCATTCTTATTATTCTACTCTCAGTACCTTAATTCAAGACCTTATTCCTTACCAATGCTTTCAGCACCATCTGATCTCATCTGCATTGAACTATAGCCATTAATTCACACAACAAGGGCAATCTGTGTAAAACACCAATCTGTATTGTGTCATTTCTCTTATAAAATGCTTCAGTAGCTTTCTATTGCCTCAAGGATAAAGTACAAACTCACCAGTTAGGCAACGAAGTCCCCCCACATTCTAGTTCCATCAGGTCCCTCTCACTCTATCTCCTGCCATTTTCTCATAGAGCACTTTTTTGAAGCCTTGAAGTGCTTGAATCTCTTTATTGTCTACTCTGAAATATTGAAGTTATCTGAACTGGACATTTCCTCCACTCTAGAAGGCAATACTTTGTGGCACCATTCTGCTAATTTGGGTGACTTCAATCAGATGTTTATTCCCTTGTCAAGACATCCCTAGAGTCCTAGAAGTGGTATCAGCTGATATTTCAAATACTCTCCATTGTGTGTGAGTCCATTGAATTTGTGAGTTCTCAGCACATTGTGTTGTACTTATCTGCATATCTTTCTCCCTGATTAGGCCATGTGAAAATTAAGGAACAGCACAGCAAAGAGGCTGTGGGAATTCAAGCTCAGGTATTATACATTTCCACCTTTAAATATAGGTTGCTTCAAAATATAACATTAAAGGGCTCATTTGAGATAGTATTAATCTATGAAGCAAGCTTACTATCAATTTACATTTTTGAGGGGGTCACTGGGGTGTGCTTAAAAGTTACTCCAGGCTCTGTGCTCTCCTGATTCTTGAGAATCACTAGTGGCAGGGATCAGGGCACCATATGGATGCCAAGGATTGAAACTGGGTTCGCCTTACCTACTGTTCTCTCTCTCCATCTCTGTGATCTTCTTATAAAATGCATTGAGTATGAATGAACTTCTGGGATGAACATAAAGCACATAGTGAATGTACACTAGTAGATATAAAATAAAGATAGGCTTCGCGTCTATTTTATCACTCTGTACAATACAGAGCTTGGGAAGAGGGGAAGTCTTAAATTATATTGAGTGACTTAAGTAAAATTTCCTAAGAATATGAGAGAAATTGAAGGAGTACTTACTTCTTCAGTCTTTATTCACAGGCAGGGATTTTTTTTCCATCCAGTTTTATGTTCTTGCAAGCAGAGAGTCTGGAAGGAGATTGGATATTTGCACGTCAGCCAGTATTGAAGTCCAACTGTGTTCCAGGCAGTGATCTATATGTTTTCAAGGGTGAGCCAGATCCAAGCACCCCGAAGTTTAAATGAAGCAAGTGAAATGCAGTGAGGGCAAGTCAGTACCACTGAAAGGGCGGTATGGAGATCCTCCTGACTCTAAATCCAGACTCCATTTCCTCAGCAGCAGAAACATTAGTCCCAGCTGGAAAGCACTCTCAGGTTTCCTAGGCGGCCTTGGCATTCCTTTGCAGAGAAAGATTCAGAGGATAGTCCATTATGCCGATGCTGTTGCCTTGAAACATAAATAGTCACTCACTGTGGAACTGTTTGTTATGAGGAATGTGCAGGCTGGAGAGAAGTGAGACATAAAATCATTATTTCATGCAGAAAGACATTGCCAAAGGGATAGAATTACTTACTATATTAATTCTGTCCTTCAGCCCCGAGCTCATCTCTCTGCATAATGACTAAGTCACAGAATGTATTGTTGGCAACATTTTGGACATTTCCACTATGATTATTTTTGCAGAAATAGAATAATCTCATACTTCCCTTTCCATTTTCTTTTGCTCTATTTTATTTTTTTTAATTTATCTTCTTTCATTGTTCCCAATCCTCTTCCAGTCCCCATTTCTTCCCACAAACTTCTACTTATATCCCATATTATTCCTCTAAATTCCTTTACCAACTTTTTCTTTTCTTTCATTTTTCTATTAACTATATATCTTTCTACAAAGGACTTGAGGAAATCCCAGTGAAAATTCCTCTTTAAAATGGAATAAGGGATAGAGTACTCATTGGTCATCACTTAAAATCACCACAAAGAACTCTCAGATAGAATCAGTCTCTAAAATCAAGTCATAGCATCATCATGAAGAAGTATCATAGAGAACCATCCTGTCATTTGGACCCATCACACTGAGTCCTAGTATAAGCATAAGTAGGATTAAGATAGTGAAGCCATAAATGACAACTGTTTATCCCCGATATATATTCATACATCACTCGAACACCAAATCATACTTAATGGCAGAACATGGTAGGAATTTCCACTTCAATCAGAAATCAAATAGCTTTCGTTCCACAAGTATTTAGGTGAATCTCAAAGGGAGGGTGAAACAGGACTCAGCAAAAAAAGAGTAAAAGCCCCCAGCTTCCAACTTGGAATATTGATTTTTTTATTCCATTGTCTCACGTCAAAAGATTGATAAGCTTATTGTGCCAGGTGCATAGAAAGTTGTCATGCAGAAGAGAAATATTTTTTATGGTCTAGTATGTTCATGGATATCTAATGCAGTTCTACAATTTCTTCTAAATTAACAATTCTTGCTACCACGTGTTGAACACCTGGTATGCCATGAACTGCTCTGGGACCCTTAAATTTACCACCTCATTTAACATCCACTGTATTCATGAGAGGCAGAAGCAAACAGGTTCAATTTAAAGATAAACATGAGAAGTTCAGAGAGGTGAAGTTTGTTTTCTATGCATAACAACGCTGTGGAATAGAAATAGTATTTATAACGATCACAAAGAAAGACCCAAATTTGAAGATTTATAAAATATTGCTGCAAATGTTTACAGAGAAGTTACAGGAGTAGACTTGAAAAATAGAGACTTATTATGTTTTTGTTAAGAAAATAATATTTTAAAATATGTACACAAAGGCAGGTTTAAGATGGCAGCATAAGAAGAATCTAAACTCACTTCCTTCTATAGAAACAGCAAATCTACAACTGTTTATCAATATGTTTCCTCAGAAACGACCTAGAAATACAATGAACAGAATATCTAAAACCAAGGATAAAAGGTAATATAAGGGTAGAAGATACAGAGCTATGCTCTGCAAGGAAGAGCATCAGAGAGATCTTGAGAAGAGTTGAATTTTCCTTTGCTCAATGAAAAAAGAAACTTTTTTAGGTCCAGATTCAGGTACTCAAATAGTTTATCCATGCACAGAAGTGATAAAAATCCAACATTGAGGGTCCCTGGAGAATAAATACAGGAAAAAGAACTATAGGGAACAGAAACAATCTTTGAGGTACTAATATGTACTTTTCTCCCAGACTTGATATAGAAATATCAGTTTGAAAGGTAACTGAACAAGAAGTAGAAGAATCACACTTACTCTTCTTACCTTCAATGTTTGAGAGTAAACCCTGGGTCTTACACATATAAGGCATGTGCTTTACTATGAACTGTATTCCTAGTTCCCATCATTTTGATGATTTAAAGTAAAGTATTTTAAAGCATAAAAGTCTTTTTACTCACTATGTATTCTTCTATCTATTTTAATTAATTAAATAAGCTCTTTAGTTGAATCACTGTGAGGTACCCAGTTACAAAGTTGTTCATGGTTGAGTTTCATTCATACAATTCCATCACCTATCCCTTTAACAATGAACATTTCCTGCCACCAATTTCTTCAGGTTTCCTCCCATTCCCCCTGCCCTTTCTGCTACCTGCCTCTATAGAAAATATTTTTCTTCTCTCTCTTTCTCTTTTCTCTCTTTCTCTCTCTCTTTCTCTTTCCTCTCTTTTTCTTTTTAGATGTGGCTTGCAATATTGTTACTGAATGGGGTATCATGTGCATAAAAGCCTTAAAGTGAATGCACAGCACTTGACTCAGCAACAAACTTGTGTATAACCTAATCAAATGATTCTCCTAAAAATGTATTTGAAATAAGAAATCATAGTTATATTCAAGTATGTATGTGGATATACATATCTCCAACTAAAGATATTCAAATCAGGGGCCGGAGTGGTGGTGCAGAGCAGTAAAGCATCTGCCTTGCTGGTGTTAGCCCAAGACAGACCGCGTCGGTTCTTTTCCCCCAGGGTCCCATATGGTCCCCCAAGCCAGGAGCGATTTCTGAGTGCATAACCAGGAGTAACCCCTGAGCATCACCAGATGTGGGCTCCCTCCAAAAATCAGGTTGTGTTGGGCATCTTCTGACATGACTTGTAATGACTG
Source organism: Crocidura indochinensis (assembly GCA_004027635.1). Taxonomy (NCBI): domain Eukaryota; kingdom Metazoa; phylum Chordata; class Mammalia; order Eulipotyphla; family Soricidae; genus Crocidura; species Crocidura indochinensis. The sequence goes on from PVKC010050406.1 coordinate 6,548, forward strand.
TCTTCTATTTCCTCACCTGTCAGAAGCTTCATGAAGTTATTTGCTCTTATTACAAATCAAATATTACAGGGACCAGAGAAAGAGTACTTTGGATTTGGCACTTGTATTGCCTGTAGCTCCATTCCTGGGGTTTTGATTCTTTGAGCCTCTCCAGGCTTGATCCCTGAGTGCGTAGCTAGGAAGGAGTAAATCTGAGGACTGCCAGTTGTGATCCACAAACAAAAACAATTAAAACCTGACAGAACAATTGAATGTTTCTTTTGTGATTGATTTATAAAAAAACAAAAACAAAAAAACAAAAAAATAAGGTACTTTTTTTTTGGTCTCTGTCTCACTCAAATTTTACCCCTTTATTTGCTTAGATAACGTAACACACTAGCCTGTGAGCTGTCCTATGCAGATCTAGCTGGACAGGGACCAAGGGTTACCTCCAGGCAAGAGTTAGCCCTTACAAAGAACTGAATTCTGACAACAACTGCACAAATCATCTAGGAGGCAGATTCTCTTCAGTTAAGCCTTAAGAGAAGACCACAGTTCAAGCATGTGCATTCTTTCATTTGTTTGTTATTTTGGGGGCCATACCTGGTGGCACTCAGGTTTTACTCCTGGCTCTGTGCTCAGAAATCATTCCTGGTATGCTCGAGGGACCATATGGATGCTAGCGATTGAACCCTGGGTCCAACCTGGGTTCATAGAAAATACCCTATCATGTGCTACCACTCTGGACCCACAACCAACCTAACCTCTTGATCCAGTTTGGGAAAAATGATTCAGTGGTATCATCTAGAGCAGTATTCCTCAATGCTTTTCTGACTTTTATGACTCACTGTACCTTCTCAATTTGTTGTTTCTGACAGTTTCATTCTGTGGTCCCCAAATTGTGAGGTTTTTTACCTTAGAATATACTAACAACACATACAGCACCCTTGTGGTCTCTGGTTGAGATGTGCTGAGCTGTGTTATGAATGTTTTTCCTGACCAAACACTGTGATATAATTTAATATATGTTTAAAGCAGTAGGATTTGGGGGCAATTCATTACATGGCTATAATAACTAATCTTTTATTTTATTTACTGTAATATAGAATTGACAACTATAAAATGCAAAGAAAAGATCAAGTATACTATACTATGACTACAACTAAAATATTTATTGCTCAAAGAAAATGTTTATGGCCTATGGTGAGTGAAAATTCAGACTACCTAGTAGTTCATATAATATAGACATAGTTTTAAAACTAAAATAAATCTATATAAACAGAAATGTACTGAAAGAAGGAAGACGCAAACATTCTTCATTATTCTTTTAGGAAAGACATTTTATAAATCTGTGGGAAGCTAAAAGAAGAGCAAGACTTGAAGGGTCTTAAAGACATTTCATTTACACCTCCATTATCATTTAATAAGTTATTAGTGGATAACATGACAAAGAAAATATATGTCCTCAATCATACAATAAATATAGAGATAGCCAATTTACAGCACAAAGCCATGTGGTTGGGTAGTAGCAATGAAGTCTATGGAGTAGATTCAGGGAATATAAAATAAATTATAAATAAGAGGGTGCTATTTTATGTATGATATGCATTCTCCTTGTTATTTGGGGATATCTTCAGATGATGTTTGGACAAAGATGAAATGAAGAAAGAGTGTGTCACCCAAACATCTGGGAGAGAAGATTTCCAAAGTGAAATCAGCAGAAACTTCATAGCACAAGTGTTCTCTAAAATCTCAATGTGTTTCTGTAGCAGTAACATATATTTCACAATCCTAAATCATAAAGACAGGGCCAAGGGCGAAAATATATTTCCTTCTTGGCGTCATAGAAAAAAATAGACTTGATCGTTTTTGAAACTAGGATTTATAAGTTTTCTCCCAAGGGAATTTCATCTCTTCTCACTCTCTAGGATCAAAGTTGTATTTGCCGATCTGGTTTATCATTGGCAAGGAAGACCTGGAGGCACTGTTGGGTCTGAAACATGGACATGATTTTCAAAATAAGTTTCTCCTGCACATATAAGTTTGTTGGGCCTTTGTCCTTCAAATGGTGCAGTTTCCTCTGGCCTTATGGTCAATACTGGCCATTGCATATAACTGGGTTTCTAGGTCATTCTCTTGTGAGAAATTGATTACCCCAATGCCAAAATTCTCCTTTTCTGTTTAATACTGACAACTGCATCGATGATTAACATTTATTAAGTGTTTTCTATACCAGGCTATCTGATGGATAATTGTAGACATAATCATATTAAAATCTACTTACAAATGTGCAATTTAAGTATGACTGTGAGAAAACAGGTTCAGCATGGGTTAAAGTCACTTAGTTTCATAAATTTGGCAGTTTATGACATCAGTAAATATTAACCCAGATATTTGATTTTTGAACTTTACATTTGCTTTTCCCTTGGTTGATTTTCTGCCATACCCCATTCTAACTCCTTCTTTCCTATCTCTTGTGTTTGGAACCAAATCCAGGCATATTCTCTTTGACACACACCATTGTTATCCCCACAATAAAATTGAACCTGTCTCATCACCACAAATCATCCTACCCCATTTTTACTTACACTTCATCATACTGTTGCTGTGACATGTTATAATTTGGGCTAACTGCCATGCAAATAGTTAAGTGAAGATAACCAGAATGAGCCTATTGAAAAGGCAAAACATACCACCTGTTTGACTATAGGAGTTGAATCTACTTCCCTAATGCAGGCTGGTTTGAGACTGAAAGATACATTACTTTTTCACTTGAACCTAAGCTTTATATATTTATATTATATAGCCTTATATACTTCAGAGATATGGGAACTAGGGTTGAATTGTGGGTCTCATTTTAGACTTAGAGAATGAAAATTGGAGTGCAGAACTAGGAACTTATATTTTAATTAATATAGTAATGACCAGGGCCCGGGAGATAGTATGGAGGTAAGGCGTTTGCCTTTCATGCAAAAGGTCATCGGTTCGAATCTCGGTGCCCCATATGGTCCCCCGTGCCTGCCAGGAGCAATTTCTGAGCATGGAGCCAGGAGTAACCCCTGAGCACTGCCGGGTGTGACCAAAAATCAATATATATATATATATATATATATATATATATATATATATATATATATATATATAGTAATTACCAAGGAACTTTTATAGTCAGATTTTTTTGACTACATGGGTTACAATAGTGCTGTTCATGTGACTATAGGATTAAGATATAGATGGGTCACAAAGCTTGTTATTAAGAAAGTGAAAACACCCAATCTTCCTGACAACCCTCAATCTTCATTGTAGACTGAAGCATGGAGGATGGCTTTTAGTACATCAATGAACCTTTAGAGTAGGGGTGGCAAACAAGTGTTACACAAAGAGCCAAAATTTTAAACTGTGAGAGTCAGAGAGCCACACCACGCAGTGACCTGCCAAAATAGACAAGCACTCATGCAAAAGCATATAATTTTAACAATAATATATATATATATATAAACATATTGCATTTTGTCATTTTGAGTAAGGATAAAAATCCTACAGTGATGGTGAGGGTGTGCTGCGTCCTCCACACTAAGAACTACCAGCAAGATGTGATCCAACATGTGACACACAGTTCCCCGCTTGCTGGCTCATGCAGTTGTTTCTGAGGGATAGGAGATGAGAGGACGCAGCCTGGGGTGGGACTCCGTGCTTGGAGATCTCTCCTGAGAGGTCCCTCCTCAGAAGCTGCAGAACAAAATCCAAACTTGGCAAAGAGCCACAGTATACAAAATCATGATAAGAGGCAAAGAGCCGCATTCATTTTGGCCGGGAGCCACATGCGTGCTGCTGGAGAGTCATGTGTTCGCCACCCCTGCTTTAGAGGCTGTTTAGTAAGGAAACTTATCCACAAGAAATAACTATTGATCAATCATCTTACAATTAAATTAAATTTAGTCCCTAATTTAAATATTCCATGTTACTCAGAGATTGTGTTAGTATGCTAGAGTTATTTTATGGGCTAAATTGTATGCCTTCCAAACTCCCATATTGAAATTTGAACTCTCATAAACCTCAATTTATGAAAATTTG
>PVKC010050407.1:0-10585 GCA_004027635.1 Crocidura indochinensis
TTGTTTTTTTTTTTGTTTTTTTTTTTGTTTCTTTTTGGTTTTTGGGTCACACCAGGCAGTGCTCAGGGGTTATTCCTGGCTCCATGCTCAGAAATTGCTCCTGGCAGGCACTGGGGACCATATGGGGCACCGGGATTCGAACCGATGATCTTTTGCATGAAAGACAAACACCCCACCTCCATGCTATCTCCCGGGCCCCATGTTGTTTGTTTTTGTTTTTGGGTCACACCCGACAGCACTCAGGGGCCACTCCTGCATCCACGCTCAGAAATCGCTCCTGGCAGGCTCGGAGGACCATATGGGATACCAGGATTCGAACCAATGACCTTCTGTATGAAAGGCAAACGCCTTACCTCCATGCTATCTCTCCGACCCCCTATGACTTAATTTCTAAACTTAAAGATATCACTTAAATGAATCACATTGTAAAGATCTGAGTTTTATATAAAAGGCAATCCGAAATCTTGTCTCTTGGCACCTGACTGGCTGGCAGCCTCAGCACTGGTTTCTGGAAAGATACACTAGCTGTGATGCTCATATTCTTCAGAGGTTAAAGCATTATGGTGAGCACATACTTTAGCCCAGAAAGGTTTGTTTGTTTGTTTGTTTGTTTGTTTTTGTTTTGTTTTTGCTTATAGCCAACCTTTAGAATAGCCACATTTTCTAGTTTCCAGAGGAACATGTTGCAATCCCATCTATGCAGCTAGCAAAGATGGATCTATGCATCTCCCTAACCGTTTTGCCACCTGCCTTACACCCAGTCCCAGCTTTTTACTAGCGCCGGAGATCATGCTTGCCTATAGGTATGACTTTCAACAGATTTACTATTGGCTTCTTTAATTTTGGTGTTATGACATAATCTGGAAATAGCTGTTTCAAGCCAAAATAACTTGTATATACTTTAAATACTTTCTAATAAGTTTGGTAGTAATTGCTTAATCTGGCTTGTGCTTTAAACATCTTCCTAATGTTGAGGGAATATAATAGCATCATATAAAAATAGAGCTATTTTCTTTCTGCTCATTGCCACCTTTTGACTAACTTTGCAAACAAACCAAATACTAAGTTGTCTTCTTATAAAAACTCATAACCAGGCTTGAGAAATCGTAATCAAGTGCTTGCCTTACATATAATTGACCCTGATTTGATCTCTGCTACCACATAGGGTCCCCCGAGCACTACCAGGAGTGATTCCTGAGCACAGAACCTGATGTGGCCCCTGAGCATTGTCAGGCATGCCTCTAAGGCCCCAAAGTAAAAACATCATAAATAAGCTAGAGAAATAGTACAAGGGTTAAGTCCTTGTCTTGTATGCAGTCAATTTAGAGTTTTGTTTGTTTCTTTGTTGCTGAGTGGAGAAGTGGGGATAGGCAAAGTTTAGGCCTCACCCCGCTCTGCTCAAGGCATGTTCCTAGCTCTTTGCATAGGGATCAACCCTGGTGGGCCTCAAGGAACCATGCCTGGTGCTGGGAATTGAATGTGGGTCAGCTACAGACTAAAGCAAGTCCCTTACCCACTGTATCATTTTTGCAATCACATTCTCAATTTGATCCCTGGTACCACATGGTCTCTCCAACATCACCAAGAGAGATCCCTGAGCACAGAACTGGGAATAACCCTTGATCTCTGGTAGTGAATGTGATTCCCCAGCACTTCCAGGAGTGTTCCTGAGAGTAGAGCTCTAAGCACCAAAGGGTATGGCCTGGAAGCCAATATGCTTAAAAAAAATAAGAGCTGGGGGGGGGGGGCCAGGGGGGTGGCGCTGGAGGTAAGGTACCTGCCTTGCCTGCGCTAACCTAGGACGGACCACGGTTCGATCCCCTGGTTCCCCATATGGTCACCCGTGCCTGCCAGGAGCGACTTCTGAGTGAATAGCCAGGAGTAACCCCTGAGTGTCACCGAGTGTGGCCCAAAAAACAAACAAACAAAAAAAAGTGCTAAAATACAGGTTAATCTCTGGCATTGCCTGAGGTCTGAAGCATTATAAGGAGCAACTCAGAAAATTGTCTGAAGGAACCCAGCATCTGAGCACCATCAGATATGGCCCCATTCACACCCCCAAAGAAAATCATAACACTATTTTTGTGGGAGTTTTTTTGGGTTTTGTTTTGTTTTGTTTGGGGGCCACACCCAGTGATGCTCAGGGGTTATTCCTGGCTATGCGCTCAGAAATCGCTCTTGGCTTGGGGGACCATATGAGACACCAGAGATTGAACTGAGGTCCATCCTGGGTCAGCCCTATGCAAGGCAAACACCCTACTGCTGTGCCATCGCTTTGGCCCCTTTAACACTATTTCTTAAGAAAATATATTTTTGCCTTAGCTATTTGAATTATTTTCCATTCCAGAGATATTCTCATTAGGTATATGTTTTCCTTAGTCTCATGAATAATTTTCAGAGATTATTTTGAATGATATCTCCCCCCCTTTTTTTTTCTTGGTTTTTGGGTCACACCCGGCAGTGCTCAGGGGTTACTCCTGGCTCCATGCTCAGAAATTGCTCCTGGCAGGCACGGGGGACCATATGGGGCACCAGGATTCGAACCGATGACCTTTTGCATGAAAGGCAAACGCCTTACCTCCATGCTATCTCCCGGGCCCGATAAAATTTTTTTAAAATTTTGTGCCAACCTCTCTAAGAGATAGAGGAGCTTTATAGAGGCCTAGTCCTGTCTGCACTGAAGCTCTTGGGCAGGGAGTGCCTGTCCCTGCAGGACTGTCTTGTCCAGTTTCCAGCAGCCCCAGGAGGCAACCAATCCAGTGGCTGTTGGTATTTGGAACACAATGAGTGATTTATCACCTCAGTCCAAGGAAACTCCAAAGTTCCCTATTATAGGTAGGCAGAAGGCTTCAACTGCAACTACATGCCTGTTCACTGCTCCCTCTGCCTGGTACAGCTCCCAATTCCCAAGGATATGCTATAATCTTGTCTTGGTACTAGTTACAGCACACAAAATTAGAATTAGCTGGAATTTTATTTTTAAAGTTCTTAGTTTATTTGGAGGATTGGGGTGGTGATCACATCCTGTGATGCTCAAGGGATTTCCCAGTTCAATGCTCTGGAGGTTGTGGCCCCATGCAGCATTCATAAAATATTCATAAAAAGCATGCATTTCAGCTGATTGATTCTCAGCCTGGTATGGAACCTTATTTAATCGGAAAGCTACAACTTTACCTGTGCCCTCTTCCTATAAGCCTGAATTCAACCATCACCAAAGGATTTGTAAAATAAAACACACAGGTTATAGGAGAAGGCTCAAAGGGCTGAAGCATATGCTTTGCATGGGGAAGTTAGAATTTGACCTCCAACATTGCATGATTCCTTCAGAACTATAGGAAATGACTTCTGAAGACTGTGCAAGGAATATACTCCAATAAATAAATTGATTAAATTTTTAAAACATGGTGCCGAAGAGATAGCACAGCAGTAGTGCATTTTGCCTTGCACACAACAAATCCAGGACAGATGGTAATTCGAATCTCGGCATTTCGTATGGTCTCCTAAGCCTGCCAGGAGTGATTTCTGAGCACAGAGCCAAGAGTAAAGCCTGAACACTGCTAGGTATACACACACCCCCAAATTTTTTTAAACAACAATGCAGGTCCACATTTTTCCAGGAAAATTGACATTGTAGGTGAAATCAATTGTGACTTTCTAGAGCCACTCACTTCAGAAAATTTGTAAGTTATATAGGCTTGAATACATATCCAAGAGAACAATTCCTCCTATCACCCCCCACAAGAAACCTTCATTTTGGGAATCACTGATTTATAGCAAAGGTGACAGGAATCCACAATCTCAAAAAATTCATATAAAAATCAATAGAAAAAATTCATATAAACAATGTTCTGGGGGTCAGAGTGGTGGCGCAAGTGGTAGGGCGTCTGCCTTGCATGTGCTAACCTAGGACGACCCAACATCCCATATGGTCCCCAAGCCAGGAGAAATTTCTGAGCGCCATAGTCAGGAATAATCCCTGAGCACCACCAGGTGTGGCCCAAACCAAAACCAAACCAAAAAAAAAAAAATGTTCTGATCAGAAATTCAATCCCTGGAATTACCTAGTCCTCTAAACACCAAAAAAAATTTTAATACTAATTCTTCATTTGATTTTATCCATGGTCTTGTATAACCAAATATCAGAATCAACTTACATTTTCCATAGTCACACCTATTGTATCTGAACTGGTCTTTTTACGGTATTTCTTCTTGGTACAATAGACACTGACAAGGGTGATAATCAACATGACAGCAAATACAGTGACGGTAGAGGAAACAGCAATGACAATAGTGTCACGAGTTGAGCCTCTCTTTTCACACCTTTCTCCCATGTACCACCAGTCTTCACCTGCCGGACACCTGCACATTCAAAACACGGTTCAGAGTATGGTAGTTTAGGATGCAGGTTAACATTCAGAATATTGGCATATGAAACTATTTCCAGTGTAGAGAGAGGACAGTAGACTAAACCAGGAGACCGAGCAGAATACAAGGAAAGAAGCAAATAAATTACCACTAATCTGCTACTCAAAACATCAAATTCAGTGAGGAAGGAAGGTGATGTGGACAATGGAGAAAGTGTTATACCTAATACTACTGTTCTCCCAGCTCCCATATATATACGTTCATCACCTCTTTTCAGAACTTATTTTCATCAATAAAGATGAGGCTAGTCACACTTAACCACATCAGACAGTTGTGGACTCCCATAAGACATGTCATTCATGAGGATTGTTTCAAGCAATCAGAATATCCTGTACTATTCTTTCATAAATAAGTTCATGGTCCTGGGAACCAGCCAAGTACCAAATGGAATGCAAAAAAATAAAAAAATTACATACCCTATGAATGCTTTTCAAGTGAGAATAAACTGGCACCATTCATATGAAACATTAGTATTTAATCCTATGCTGTTGAAATGATAATATTTCTAGCCACAAAGAGGGAAGATTTCATCCAAGTCATCCCTTACCTGCACACAGCTTTGTTCTCTTGGACTGTACAGATACCATCATTCTGACACTCAAAGTTTATGCAGAGGTTCTTATTGCCACTAGAGGTTGGGGTTGGGGTTGGCTGAATATTCGTAGAATTAAGGAAGGATATATCTACAAAAGGAAGAAGAGAGCACGAATAAAATCAGTTTGAATTTTAACTAGTATTTTATCTGTAGGGTTCTTTTTAGTTTTTGTTTGTTTGGGACCACACAAATGCTCAGGGTAATGTTCAGGGTCTACTATTGGCTCTGCACTCAAGAAATCATTCCTCATGGGTTTGGGGAACCATATGTGGATTGACTATATGTAAGGCAGGCACCTCACCCTCTGTACTATTTCATAGATGCTCAGGTTTCACAATTATAAGAAATGTATAAGGAATAGATAATGAAAATAGACACAGAAATGGAAGACAGTTGAATGTCCTAAGGACATGATCTCTTCTGATAAAGCAAGCTGTGGTTATTTGGTAAAAAAACACACCAGGTAGCCTGACAACAATGTTCTGTTCTTTGCAAGAAGTATTTTTCCAATAAGTATCACATAGATTTATTCTGATTGACATTGATCTCAAAAATTGATTTATTTTTATTGTTTTCTGTTTGTAGTTACACTTGGCAGTTCTCAGTGTTCAAAGTCAGGAGGAGGCCCTGAACACTGCCAGATGTGATCCAAAATCCAAAAATGAAACTAAATATGAACAAGATAAAAATCATATCACAAAAGAATAATATTACTGGGAAATGTATTTATTGACTACCATGATCACGAAATGTTTAAGACAATAGTGTCATTATTGATAAGGTAGATTGTGGACAAATACAGTGCAGATATATCTTCTCAAACTGAAGTTGCGCATTACTAAATAAACAACTCTTACGAAATGTGAAATGAAACACTATATCATTAAGCAAGAACATACAATATAAACATATCCACATTTAAGTCGATGTATAGGGATAATTCTGCTCAAAAACTTTTCAGTAGAAAAATTATATATAAATTAATTTAAGGAATATTTTAAAGTGTTAATATCAACTTCAAACAAATAAATAAGAAAAGGTTGTTCCTATAAGTCACGTTTTGTTGTTTTGGTGTCAACATCTGTGTCCTCTCCTGTACCTTTCTCAATGAGGAAAGGGGAAAGATCTTTCTTAATAGAAACTCTCCAAACAAATCTGAAGAGAAGGAAAACCAATTTTCCAGAAATTATACTACTGAGTAGTGTGTATATATAGAAATACATATATAAATAGATAAACATATGCACTCTATTAGAAAAAAGATAATATAGTTCATTTCCAATTAATCTTGGTTGCTTGTGTGATATATGCATTTTTGAAATTCTAGAGAAAAATATAAAAACAAGTGTTTAACTTATTTCCAAAAATGTTTTGTTGGCCTGAAGACTTTTACTATTGCTTTATGCAATAAAAATTAAATACTTGGGGCCCGGGAGATAGCATGGAGGTAACGCATTTGCCTTTCATGCAAAAGGTCATCAGTTCGAATCCCGGTGCCCCATATGGTCCCCCGTGCCTGCCAGGAGCAATTTCTGAGCATGGAGCCAGGAGTAACCCCTGAGCACTGCCGGGTGTGACCCAAAAACCACAAAAAAAAAAAATTAAATACTTTACCCTGGAATCCTCATTGCTTCCATATAAATTATTTTTGTACTGACAATAATTCACACTCATAAAAGCATTCTTGGGCCAGAACGATAGTACACTGGGTAGACCATTTGGCTTGCATGGGGTTGACCTGGGTTGGATCCCTGGCATCTGATATGGTACCCTGGGCCTGCCAGAAGTGATTCCTGAGCTCAGAGACAGGAATAACCCCTGAGCATCACCAGGTGTGGCCCAAAACCAAAAATAAATCAGTATTGCTCATTTCCTCCCATAACTCAATCTAATCACCTAAAAATGGAATCCAGAAGAACACAGTAAATAACCAATGCTTAGCACTAAAACAAAAACATAGAAAAAGACAACTTATATAAGTCATCTATTCACCTACCTTCCACTGTCAGTAGAAAATAGGCATCATTTCCTTTTATAAAATCTCTGCTTCTCAGCCTCTTAAAGGTTATAAAAGCACTGGTTCCCAAACCCCGACCTCTTCTAAACTGAGTTCCATTAGGAAAAGTAGCCTCTACTCCCACTTTGGAAGGCTTGTCCCAAAAATAGTCTCCATTATCTGAAAAAGCAATTTATATTAATGAATTGTGTTTAGCATCGTCATAGCTTTTGGTGGTAGGAAAGAACAGATAAAGTGAAATACAATTAGGATGGAGCTCAACATAATTAAATGCCTTGACCTGTGATGTATTCCCTGGCAAGTCACTGGGGTTTGTTTATTTATTCTGCCCTGAAGGAAATGAGATTGTCTGGCAGTGGGACCATATTCTGGATTGAGTGGAAATGTCTTCCAACTTCCCAACTTTCCTAAGAGAGGGATCATACCTATATAACTGACCAGTAAGAAAATTCCCCTATCCCTTAGAATCATTGTTTAGTGACCTTCAGAGTAAGAGTTTTTCAAAACTGGCTCATTCAATATGTTGCTAAGAAAGCTTTTAATATTAGCATTGAACAATTTGTCTCATTGAGATAATCGCCTAACAGAGTCCTTCAGAAGAAATTAGTGGAAAGCACAGCTTCCTGGAAAAAGTGGCTATATAAGTCATTCTCAAGTGTTCAAAGAAAAATATGTTTTGCTTTCTTAAGTAAAGAATTTCTGAAAACCAGGTCCCTGTAATCTGCTGTGACACTGTTTTTCTCCCATCAAATAAGGAGTTTTTCTCTATGTCTCTCAAACTTAATTTTTATACAAAATTTATATGAGGTACTCATAATTCCCTTGTCATAGTCCCATGTTCTCTTTTATTAGAATACCAAGAGGTAAAGAATGATTAAATGAGAAATGAACCTTCTCTGAGCTGCTTCTTTTTTTTCTAAGATTGAGAAGACGTGGCCTGATGTCACCATTGGCAGTCCTTCAGAACTTAATAAGCTATCATCCATCCTTATACCCTTACCAATCTTCCAGAACACCTTCACAATATCTTCCTTCTTTTCAAAAGCTACTCAATACAAGATCTGGATTATTTTTGACAATTCATTGCTAACAAAAAAGTATTTGTTAGTGTCAAGACTAGGGCAACATGGATTAGGAATTCAGCATCAGAGGGGCCGCTTCAAAACAGGCCCTTCCACAAACTTCCTTACTACATGTGTAATGACTCATACAAAATCTGCAGAATTATTATTGACTCAGTTTTCCTACTAGAATGCTGGGACTCCAAGATTACTTGTTCAGGGTCCCGCAGCCACTAAACAGCAGGCCTTGAATTTGAACCCCGACATGTTAGACTCTGATGCAAAAACTGCCTGCTACTACACTCGTGTTTCAGTTACACAGTGAGTTCTTAGGCACATGTGCTCATTATCTTCTCCATATGGCAAAGACCCTAACAGTTTTCTGTGGGGAGTGTCTGTCTGCAACAGTTGAAATTCTTCTCCTAAATATCTCCCATTCCTCAGATTTATTTGAAGGTTCAGAATTTCCTTGGAAATTGACTATAAAGCTTCCAACCCCCATATCATCCATCCTTCCAGAGCAGTAGTGGTGTATTAGCAATAAAGAAAATGAGTCACAAACCGGTGGTCTTAAATGGGTCTGTAGTTACACTCCGCTGGTTGGACATACGCTGGCGAATGTCAGGATTTTGATCCAAGAGTGTCATCGTGGCTTGTAGCCAAGGACATGGCCACTGTAATTGATCATCATTGGCTCCAGAGATCAAGTGGAAATATATTCCTGCATTAGTCTGATCGTCTAGAGTCAAGCTAACCTGAAAGGCATAACCTTTAGAAGAATAAAATGGAGGGCTATATAGAGTTCCAGCTTGGCTGTCAAGAATCTGTGTGAAATTTCTTATTCGCCACATATGATGAGGGCACCGTGATTCTGAAAGATTAATGTCATCAATAGACAGGCCACCATTTGATGTCTCAGTGCCTCTGACCCCTCCAAACACAACTCGAAATTTATTGGTCACTTTCAAAGTTACGTGGTAAAGTTGCCAGGTCCCAGTGGGTATATCTGTGAAAGAGACATCATTATTTCAAAGAAGCAAAGACACTGTGATTTATGCACAAACCAACATTAGAATGTTAACCTTCATGGACAAATGAACACCTATACCTACTTATTGCTACAGATTTTCTCTTTCCTCCAACCCAGATCATTAAGGATTCTTTTACAGGTCAGATTGCTGGAATATTTGAAAGTTTATCTTCTCAGATAATTCCATTCTTTCCCAGAGATGCATATATAAATAAAAACATGTAACTCATGAGAACTTCACACCTGACATTTTACTTACAAGTGTCAACCCATTCTATTAGCTATATGATCAAACAAGTACAACAATCTATACTAAGACTCCAGTGATATTCAGCCAAACCCTTTTATATATATATATATTAATATATGTTATATATATTAATATATATATATATATTGTAGCCTGGAATGTAACTTAGTGGTAGAGTAAATCTTCTCATGAAACCTGGAGTTCAGTCTCCAGATATATATACATTAGTTCCTTCACATGCAAAATTTAAATTAACTTTTGTTAGTATTAAATAGAAATCTATAAAGTCCAGAAAATGCTTGCACTATAATTTGCTGCTTGGGTTACTTAGGTGAATCAATATTATGTGTATGTATATATTATTTGACACCATCTTCTTGCTCCCCAACCTGCACAACCTCTTCCTCTCTTATCCCTTACCCCCAGCTGGCAAGACACAATGATCCTTCCTGAGTTTATATTCACATAGCACATACCCAAATAAGAAGCTGTATACTATTAAAAATTCCAGCAATCAGAAAGGAGCTCCCCAATTAGCAAGAAACTGAGGAAGTGTCAGCCTAATTCACATGAACTGACACAATGACTTAAAACAAGTATAAATAGCACACTATAAAACATAATTGCTTATAAAATTAAAAATATATATATATATCCAAATTTTAAGAATGTAATTGTCCATGGATGACTTAGACTGAACAAAAAATAAGATTCTGCTTCATCATTACCAATACTCTCAATTTAAATTCTAAACTGCTAAGCAAGTTTCATAAATGCCTCCTGCACTACTATCTTTCAACAATACCCACAGACTACCAAAGGAGAGGAAAATGTGTACATATTCACACCTACAAAATGTGTATCACATGTTCAATTTTGTGTACTTATTATATATAATTGCTTATGTATGATAGGTGTATGTATGCATGTAACATACATGTATAAAATGAATCTAATTGCAGATATACAAAAAGAAAAGTATCTATGTTTTAGATGGTTTCTCACTGTTAAATAAAAGAGAAATGTCATAATGTGGATCAATTTTATAATATGTATTACTCAATTTATTCAAACCAAGAGGTCAATATATGGAGTAAGCAATAATGTCTGCCAGTCTTAGACTCTCCTTTCCTTGGGGGACCCAATTAACCATCTGTTTTTATAAAATGTCAGTAGACCCAACTTATTAACATAATTAGGATGATGG
>PVKC010050408.1:0-10577 GCA_004027635.1 Crocidura indochinensis
AAAAAAAAAAAAAAAACCAGAGAGGGGTTCATACAGTGTTGCTAAGATTGAAAGAGAAATATTTATAGATACCCTTGCCATTCAAGGGAGAGAGAGAGTCCCCCCAAATTTCTGGCACCAGGAACCCAACTTAGGTGGCACAAATCTTGACTTCCAATTGGAGCAGTCCAGGGAAAAGTGAGACAATATCACCTATGTGTTTGGGCCTTCTGGATCATACCTGACTATTCACTCCTAGTAAGACTGAGGGGACCCTGTGTGGTTCAAGGAATAAAACTGGTGTCAGAGGATAGAACGGGTGTTAGGCAAGTACTTAAACCCCTATCCTATCTCTCTGGCACACCAATTTGAAGAGAACTTACCAGAAGCTTCTTTGTTTAGTTTCTGAGTCCCACCGGGCAATGCTCAGAGGTTACTACTGGTTCTACACTCAGAAATGACTCCTGGTTCCGCATGGGGGACCATCAGGGAAAGTAGGATGGAACCCAAGTTAGCTGTATACAAGGCAAGAGCCCTCTAAGTACCTCCCTCCATTGAAAATCCAGCTGATCTCCATGAAGCCAGAGAGCTGTGATAGTTTGTGGTAGCCATTAAAGCCATTTCAATGACTTCTCTCCCAGGACTTTCACTATCCAGGTGCAGAGTTAAGACCACTGATGTTGCTGACCAAAAGACTGACTACCAGCCTTTCCTGGAAGCCTCTTGGGTCAACCTGGCTGTGAACCTTGCTCAATGCAAGATGAACTCTCCTTGTACATGAGGACAGCGCCCTCCGCTGTAGTAACAAGGGCGTTCACTTGGATCTCAGGTGGGGGAAGTCAGATCTGCACAGGTGAGGCACCATCTCCCATGAGCACCCAAGGGAGGTCATGTCTGACCTCTACTTCCATAGAGATATGGAGAAGATGGAAAAGAAAGGACCAACTGCATCTGAAAGGCTATGATCACAGGGATACTAGAATTAAGGGGCTGTACCAGCTCCTGAATTTATTGCTACTCAACCTGATGGAGCAGACAGATATGAAGACACATGGGTGCCACCCTCCTGCCATCAGTCGCTTCTTGCTAAATATGAAAGGTCCAGCCTGCCGCTGAACACCAAAATAATTGCAAATATGTATTTGATCATGGGTTAATATTTAGTATACTTGAAGAAATCCAACAGCAACAATAAAAAAAAAAACTCAACTAGGAAGCAAGGCACTTGAACAGACATTCCTCCAAAGCTAGGCAAATGGTTAGTAAGGACAGAAAATATATAAAAACTTTAATTATTAAGGAAATAAAATCAAAACTAACACGAGGCACTACCTCATTGCTATTTACAACACATGTGCAGAGAAAGCAATGCATACTGACAAGATTGTCAACAGCTCGAGAAACTAGAACCCTTTTGAGCTGTTGATGGCAATGTCAAATGATGCAGTCACTTTGGCAAACAGTATAGCAGTTTCTCAAAAATTAAAAATAGAGCTCCCTTATGACCCAACAATTCTATAGCTGGCTACATGAATATCTTTAAAATTAAAGTCATATCAGTATTATAATAATGAGGGGAGCAGAAAGAATACTGGGAGTTCGGTACTTTTCTTGAATGCAGATAACACTAGTTCAGTCCTTGACAACACATGGTCCCCCAACTCACACCAGGAGTTATTCCTGAATAGGGTCAGGAGTAAGCCCTAAGCACAGCCAGTGTGGTCCCAAAATCAAAACCCAATAGCAACCTGTAAAAGCCATGGTCGATGTGGGGAGTTGTTTAATGAACACAGAGTTGTGTGGTAGAAAGGAAGGAGGTCTGGGGCTAGAGCAATAATAATAGATAAAGGGCTTGCCTTGCATTTGGCTGACTCAGGTTCATCCCTAGCATCCCATTTGGAATCCCCATCCTCTCCACGAGTGATTCCTGTGTGCAGATCCAGGAATAAATCCCAATTACGGCCTGCCATGTGCCCTTGCCCCAGAAGAATTCTAGAACTTTAATTCTCTAAATATTGCACTGTACAATAGGCTAAAATGATATGATCTTATGTTACATTAATCGTACCACTGTTTAAAACATCAAAGATAATACACACTCAGATCATCACTTACCTGAGTGTGGAAGATTGGCAACGGACAAACCTTGGATGTTAAGAGGCCTTGGGGTTAATCCCCCATAGCACACACACTCAGAAGGCAAAAAGCAAAGTATCACTCATTGATCATTTTACTATATTAACCAGAAAAATCAGAATCTCAAGATTCTGTCTACTGTATTTCTGTCACAACTCCTCAGATGAGACTAGAGGACAATTGAGGTCATATGAAGTGTCATTTCTCTTCACTGACTCCAGGAGAAAGGGGCATAGACAGGATATGGGACATGTATCAAGCTTGCCATTTCTTGTTTGAGCCGCAGCACAGCTGAGTTCAGCACAGACAGTTCTTTCTGCCCAAAACCACTTCTGTCCTTGAAGACACAGATCCCTAGTTTTGATTTGTGGCAGATGAATGGTTCTGCCACTCTTCTGACTCTTACGAAGGACTTGCTCTATGGGCAGGTTGTTGGCACTAGCATAGGAAGTCACTGGTGCCCCCTTGTGGCAGACTTTGAGGAGTAACCCGAAATCATAGAAAATGTGGGGAATTAACACAGAAACAGGGCACAGGGTGTCCCTTTGTGTTATGAAAGCTGGCAGGGAGAGGGAAGCAGGTCTGTGCCACCTCTAGAAATGTTGGCATACGAATCCAAAGATTTTATTTAAAGTAAATTACCACAATGTATAAAGTTGCTCACAGTAGAGTTTCAGAGATACAATATTCTAGTACCAATTCATCATCAGTGTGACCTACTCACTAGTAGTGTCCCCTGGTGTATATATGTCTATGTCTGTATATACAACATCCTTTCACATTTTAAAGTTATAGACACACACACATTGCAGACATGAGACATGAGTTCAAACCCTGGTACTACATTTAAGTTATATATATATATATATATATATATATATATATATATATATAACTTAATATAATATATATATTGCATTTTGGGCCATACCCTGTGATGCTCAGGGGTTACTCCTGGCTATGTGCTCAGAAATCACTCCTTGCTTGGGAGACCATATGGGACACCAGGGGATCAAACCGTGATCCAGTTCATCCTAGGTAGTGAGTACATGGCAAACACCCTACCACTTGCGCCACTGCTCTGGCCCCCTTAAGTTACAAAATTAAAACACCTTAGCCTTTGATTAGGTAACAACTTTGCCTTCTTGTTCTCTTAAGTGTGATCTAAGGAGCTAATTCATCCATATCACCTGAGGACATGTTAAAAAATGTAAATTCACAGGACACACACATCTCCCCCCACTCCCTAGGAAAAAAATGACTGAACCAGATTCTGCAGCTTAATAGAATTTTAGGTAATTAATTCACACCAGCCCATTCGACTTTGAGAAATACCAAACTTTATTCATAGCACCATTCAATCTTTCAACGTTCGCATTTACAGAGGGCTATACCCACTTGGCAGATGTGGAGATCACTGACAAACTGAATCACAGACTTGGTCCATATCTCATGAGTATGGAAGCTGGACGGCCAGATTTGAGACCTGATGTCTGTCAGATGCTAACGTGCATTTTTTAGCTCATGTGCCGACCACCATCTGTCTGTAGTTCTAAAACCTACTATTATACATAAGACCAGACATCCTCATAAAGACCTTGTTTTCTTTTTTTTTCTTTTCTTTTTTTCTTTTTTTTTTTTGGTTTTTGGGCCACACCCGGTGACGCTCAGGGGTTACTCCTGACTATGCGCTCAGAAGTCGCTCCTGGCTTGGGGGACCATATGGGAGCCGGGGGAGGTCGAACCGCGGTCCGTCCAAGGCTAGCGCAGGCAAGGCAGGCACCTTACCTCCAGCGCCACTGCCCGGCCCCCAAGACCTTGTTTTCTATCTTATGTGTCTGCAAAAAAATATGTCCAAAGGAGCCCTTTTATGTGACACTTCTACTTGCAAGGTTTCCCACAATCCCAGCATTTGACTGTTCATTGGGGCTCCCTGAACCTCTTTGATTACCAGAAGCCTTGTCTATATAGTAAAAGAGTAGGCACTTGTCTGCAGTCTCCAGCTTCAGCTTGTATTCAGTGAGCACTATCCCCATTCAGGCCCCTGGCCATGGAGAACAGGAGGGGGACATGGTGAGAAGCATTTCTTCTGCATGTGCTTCAACTGTGCCTCTAGTCCTGCAATTCGGCACCAGCCAGCCATAAAAGCCCCTTTGAATGAACCCTAATTGTGATTGGCTGACTGAATCTATAAACTCTCCACCCCAAGACTTGGTGTGGAGGGTTGGTTGGCAGTTTGAAGAGACAGTTAAAGGAGCAAGTGGGTTGAACTGTTTTTACCCCTTACTACAGCTTTTCTCCCTGATTTGAACAGATCTTCAGGTACTTTGGGCTATATCCTTTTACTCCACTTGGCCCTCAGTCTGACCTTACCTTGGTCCCAAACCCAGCTCTCTCTCCCTCTTTATCTCTCTCCTAGCCTGGGGGTTTCTCATAGGCCCCTGGGCTTCTCTAATAAATAAGACTGAGATATTTGTCAGTCTTGCCTGCAAGGCCCTGTGGACACCTGCATCATGTGCCCATCTCCAGCAGCTTGATTCTGATATACTCCGACCCCATTAAGCAAGTGGCACCTTTCGTTGGCCTCTTTCCATAATCTACACCCCCATTTCCTCTCCAGACCACTGGCCTTTACCTCCAGTACCAGCACCAGGATTATGCTCTCCATGAGGTACCTGGACAGAAAGCCCTAAACAGGCTCAACCTAAGGCATGAGAAGGAGCAAATGATGGACACATGACTCGGAAGGGGCAAGGTGATAGCTCACAGGCCCCTTACATAGCATCTCTATACTCAAGGCGACCCTCTGGGGAAGAAGCAGCCAGAGCATTTGCACTATTGCGTAAGGGTGAGTAGGAAAGCGGTTACAGCCACACCTCGACCCCATGACACATTGGGTGGCTGCTCAGAGATACTAGAGATAAGGTCAGAGAGAGGCTTGAGCTCCATAATTCTGATGTGAAAAGGTTGCCTTTCCTTGGCAACTCATTTCTTGTCTCTCACCTTAGCCTGTGTTTGTGTCTTGTGTGGGTGTGTGTAAGAGAGAATGGAGAGTGAAATACAAACGATAGCAAAGTCATTTGAAATCATTCAGATTGGGGGCCAGAGAGATAGCATAAAGGTAAGGCTTTCATGCAGAAGGTTGGTGGTTCGAATCCCGGCATCCCATATGGTCCCCTGAGCCTGCCAGGAGTGATTTCTGAGCATAGAGCCAGGAGGAACCCCTGAGCGCTGCTGGGTGGTGACCCAAAAACAAAACAAAAAATCATTCAGATTGGGCTGTAGAGTCCCAAGGCACTCACTTCCTGTTCTGCTCACAAACTTCTGCTTCTCACCTCCCTAGTTGAATTGCTACTGGAAAACAGCACTTTCCCAAAGGAGGAATTGCTGGGGTGAAAAGTAATAAAATCAGAGGATCTTTTTTTTTGGTGGGGGAGGGGGGATCACACCCGGCAGTGCTCAGGGGTTACTCCTGATTCTACACTCAGAAATTGCTTCTGGCAGGCTCAGGGGATCATATGAATGGTGGGGTTCGAACCATTGTCCTGCATGCAAGGCAAATGCCCTACCTTCATGCTATCTCTCCAGCCTCCAGAGGATTTTTTTTGTTTATTAATGTTTATTTGCTTGTTTATTAAACATGTCTAGCTCCCTTGGCTCTGTGCTCTAGGATCATTTCTGCTACACCCTGGGAACCAGATACGGTGCCATGGATCAAACCTGAGCCAGCCATATGCAATGCAAGCACTTGATAATATATGTATTATCACTCCAGTTCCCAGAATAGCTTCTTATGCTATTTTTCTTTTTTTTTTTTCCTTATTTTTTTTCTCTTTTTTTCTTATGCTATTTTTTGTTTTGGTTTGGTTTTTCATTTAATGATCACATCCCCTGGTCTGTGGAGAACCCTGTAGTCCCAGGCATCCTGCATGCAAAGCAAAGCATGTGCTCTTGAGATATTTCTCTAGTCCCAACTAGTAGCTTTTTATTAGCACAGCAGCAATAGTTCTCCACCTAATTTATCTGAGTCAATGAGGTAATCTACATTTTATTTTATTTTCCATTTTATCTGGGAACTATACCAAGCAACTACATGTTTTGTTTTGTTTGGGTGCTCAGGTTTTACTCCTGGTTCTGTACTCAGGGATCACTCCTGGCAGGACTTGTGAAACTGGATGCACTGACAAGTATACAACTGGGATTAGCTGCATGCAAAGCAGTGGCTTTCCCTGATGTACTATGTCTCTAGCCCTTCAGGATTATACATCCTAGAGCAGCATTTCCAGGCAAGCCTGCAAATTCAAGCCCTTTCTGGAACACAATGCTGTACAGCAGTGCTTGTCAAACTTGAGTGTGCATTCCTAGGGATTCTGCTAAAATATAGGTTCTGTTTAGTGGGTCTGGTGAGGCTGAAGACCCCACCATCACCCATTTCTAAAATGTCTTGAGAACATGCTCAAAGCTGCAGGGCTCCCCAGACCCAATTCTCCCTAACTCATGCATTCCAGTCTCTAATAATATGTGCTTGGCTGCTAGAAGCTTCCTGAGTGGTCCAAACTAGCACTCCATCAGGAAAGATGTGAGAGCCATTTCATATATTCTTTTCCCTATGTATGTGTATGGGGGGGGGAATAAATAAAATGCTGCGTGATTGCTTGAGCTTAGATAAAATTATGTGAGACAACCAAACAGAACTAAGTTTTGCCAGTCAGCTAAGAATTAGTCTATTTTTGAAAGCCACATCAAATTCAAAAGAAAGCCTACTGGGACCAGGTGTTTTCCGGTCTTTGGAGACAAAACTGCTAATTCAGGCACCAGCTGCAAACATATTTTCTTCTTAAATTTTTATTCCTTCTTGGGGATTGAAAAAAAAGAAGAAATTTAAAATCCCTGACAGCAGAGCTGTCAGAAAGAACTTGGAGTTCTCCCTCTGGGCTTGCTGAAGTGGGTGAACTTCTGAGCTCTACAAGGAAGGCAAGCCTTTGAGAAAGTGTCACCTTGGCCCAAATATGTCACTATGTCCCTGTTAAGTGGGCAGGAGATGTCACCTGAGCCTGTGATGATTATGTATGACCAAAACTTCAGAAAGGCCATATTATCTCCTTATGGTGTCCTTTTAGGGGAAGAGGAACTTTCTGTCTATTATATCAGTATAAAAAATTGTAAAGTAAGTAGGATCTCAAAACATACCATTTTAGGTATTGTTGTTTTTGGTCACATCCAGTGGTGCTCAGAATATTCCTGGTTCTATCCTTAAGAGTGATCCTTCGCAGTGTTCAGACAATCATACATTGATGCCTGGGTGTCTCATAAGGAGTGTATCAGTGTCTCACCTCCTATACTAGCTCTCTGGTCCCCATTTTAGTTATTTGTACATTTCACTAGCATCTGGCACATTTATAATGTTTTCTGTTTGTTTTGCTTTTTTTTTTTTTAGGAGCCAATTACTGGCAGTTCTTGAATGCTGCTTCTGGCTCTGGGTTCAGGGTTCATTCCCTACAGCAATGCCAGACATTTACTTTGTTCTGCAGCCATGACCATAATATATCTCCAGAACTTTTTCATCCTCCTCCAATGAAACTTTGTACCAAGTCAACACAGCTCCCCTGCCACAGCCCAATGCTCCAGCTCTCAAAATTCCTAGTATTGGTAACTCTATGTTTTCCTTAGCTAAGCAACCATCACAAAGGACCATAGGCTCCATGATTTACAACAGTCTAGAGCTTGGAAATTCGAGATAAGCGTGCCAGCATGGCAAAGTGAGAACTTCCCCATCTGGGGTGGGGACTGCTGGCATATACCACCTTCTCTGTGGCCTCACAGAGGGGAGGGGGAGGACAGAGAGATACCTTGATGGTGTCTCACTTTATAAGGACACTAATCTTTATTGGTTCAATATCCCACCTTATAACCATTCAATTATATTCCTGAAGTCTCTCTCCAATTATAATCACATTAGGAATGGAAGGGGATTCAAATTGTAGATTTTTGGAGGACACAATTCAGCTCAGAGCACTTAAAAGATGAATCCGAAGTCCTGGAGATAGTACATAGGTTAAGGTACTTGCCTTGCACCCTGTCAACCCCATTTTGATGCCTGGTACCACATGTGCTTCTCCAACCGTTGCCAGGAGTGCCCCCCCCCCAAAAAGAGAAGGAGCTAGACATTATGGGACATTAGTTTCTGCTTTATTTCATAATCTATACTATCTTCAAATGTTATCTATATTATCAGAATCTCATTGCATTTCACTTCAAATAACATGCCACTGTAAGTATAGGCCACATTTTGTTTATGTATTTATCCACTGGGGAACATTCATTTTTTAAGTTTTCTTATTATTTAGTAGATGATAAATCCCAAGGCCTCACATATGTAAGGCATATACTTCACTGCTGGGTCACAGCCCCACTTTATCCACCTCTGGGCTATGGTGAGTAAGCCGTCCTGCATGCTGGTATACAGGTGTTGATTTGAGTCTCTGCCTTCAGTTCTTCTGCTAATTTCAAACGTGGAATTGCTGATTTCAATAGCAATTTTATGTTTAATCTTTAGAGGAACTTCCACTCATCCCTTAGACTTGGGAGCAATGGACACATTGACACATGGTTCCAATACTCTATTGTTTCATTGTTTTACTTTAAGCGTGGTCTGATCTGGTATAACCAAAGCAAGGACATCTCAATGTTTTCTGCATCTCAGTTCTTTCTTGTCTTGTTTAGTAAGTAGCTCCTCACTTCCCCGCATGTCCCCACAATTGACCAGAATCCAAATAGGTTTAGTAAAAAGAAAAATCATATTTCTGAGCCTGGGTACATAAGATGCTCAGTACAAATGGTATATATAGTACATAAGGTACTTGCCGTGCACATGGATAACCCAGATTCAGACCCTAGCATCCCAAGGGGTCCTCAAGCACTGCCCGAAGTGATTCAAGTGCAGAGCCAGGAGTAACTCCTGACACATCGTCAGGTGTGTCCCCAAACAAAGTAAAATACACCACCAAGACAAACAAAATAAATAATAAAATAAATCTTTAGGGAGTAAAAATGGGACCGGGAGCAATAACACAGCAGCAAGGTGCTTGCCTTGCACATAGCTGATCCTGAATGGACCTGGATTCCATCCCCGGGCGTCCCATATGGTCCCCCAAGCCAGGAGCGATTTCTGAGCGCAGAGCCAGGAGTAACCCTGAGCGTTATCAGGTGTGGACCAAAAAAGCAAAAAACAACAACAAAAAAAACAAAACAAACAAACAAAAAAACATTCTAGAGGTCAGAGTTGTTGTATGGTTTCAAACATGCCCAAGGACAGTCATTTATTTCTGTAGGACTCTCCTGCTGGTCTGTGGCTTTGGCTCTATAGAGGTAGCATCTGGGGGCCAGAGTGATAGCACAGTGGTCAGGCATTTGCCTTGTATGCAACCAACCCAGGACAGATGGTGGTTTGAATTCTGGCATCCCATATGGTCCCCCGAGCCTGCCAGGAGTGGTCCCTGAGCGCTGCCGAGTGTCACCCCACTCTCCCACCCCTCCAAATAAAAAAGAAGTACCGTGCTTGCTTTGACAGTACATATACTAAAATTGGAGTAATACAGAGAAGATTAGCATGGCCCCTGCGCAAGGATGACACGCAAAGTCATAAAGCGTTCCATATTTGAAAAAAAAAAAAAAAGAAGTACCATCTGGAATCTAGCCTATGGTTTCTGATATTCTTTAAGGCCCTCTTGGAACACCTAACAATCTAGAGTTATTTTAAATTAAATTCCTACTTAGAATATCTTTCAGGATCTTTTAAAATTGGTTGCTTAAAAGCAGTGTGTGGCCCAGAAAAACCTCTTTTTGTACTTACAGAAATATTATGCAGAATTATTTCTTTATCATCAAATCTGTCAATGATTTCTGTATCACCTCTGAGCTTTATCTTTTTTTTTTGGTTTTTGGGTCACACCCGGCAGTGCTCAGGGGTTACTCCTGGCTCCATGCTCAGAAATTGCTCCTGGCAGGCACGGGGGACCACATGGGGCACCGGGATTCGAACCAATGACCTTTCGCATGAAAGGCAAACGCCTTGCCGCTATGCTAT
Source organism: Crocidura indochinensis (assembly GCA_004027635.1). NCBI lineage: Eukaryota > Metazoa > Chordata > Mammalia > Eulipotyphla > Soricidae > Crocidura > Crocidura indochinensis. The sequence goes on from PVKC010050408.1 coordinate 10,202, forward strand.
CTCCCGGGCCCCTGAGCTTTATCTTTTGAAAATGGATTTTCCTACCTCACAATAATGCATTTTTAACCTATATATTTAAAATACTTTTATACTAGTTTTACCAATTCTTCTTAAATTTGTGTAGTATAAAATAAGGAATTTTTTTTTTTGTGTGTGGTTTTTGTGTCACACCCGGCAGTGCTCAGGGCTTACTCCTGGCTCCATGCTCAGAAATTGCTCCTGACAGGCAGGGAGACCATATGGGGCACCGGGATTCGAACCGATGACCTTTTGCATGAAAGGCAAACGCCATCCCTCCATGCTATCTCCCGGGTCCCAAGGAATTGTTTTCTAATGGGTAACTATTCTCTCAAAAAAGAAAAAAAAAAAAAAAACC